>JARFXV010001688.1:0-30000 GCA_031761425.1 Cosmopolites sordidus | reverse complement strand
TTTGCAACTTTGCCAGGGTTCTTTATGGCAGGGGTTCTTAAGAGTTTATTGCAGCTAATCGAACAACGATATATCTTGAAACCCACCCACCAACCTTAATTTAAAAAAAAACACTTCGTGGACATCGTTTTGACCACATAGAAGCCGTTCAAGAAAGTTCGCTGGCTGTTTTGAAGCAAATAGAGTATAAAAACTGCTTCGAAGCTAGAAACGTTTGGATAAGTGTATTGGATTGAGAAAGAATTACTTTGAAGGAAACAAAAATTTTTTAATCAGCCTATGTAGCTTGGGCTAATAGGCCTTTCTGTTTTAAATGAATCATCATCATCATCATCATCATCATCAGCCCGTATCGATCCACTGCAGGATGAAGGCCTCTTCAGCATGCTTCCAACCTTCAAGGTCCTGGGCTTTCCTCTGCCACTCGGGTCCAATATACTTAATGATGTCATCAATCCATCGTGCTTTCCGTCTTCTTCGCAGACGTTTGCGATCAAGCGGTATCCACTCCAGGATTGCCTTGGTCCATCTGTCGTCCCATCGCCTCGCTTATGGCCTGCCCATCTCCATTTCAACTGTTTTACTCTTCCAATGATGTCACAGACTTTTGTTTGTTCCCTGATCCATGCGCAGGACTTTCTGTCTCGTCTTGTAATGCCAAGCATACATCTTTCCAGTCCCCTCTGTGCCACCCGAAGTTTTTGAATTGATTGCGATGTGAGTGTCCAGGTTTCACTTCCGTATGTCATAACGGGTAGAACGCACTGATCGAATACTTTTCTTTTCAGGCAAAGTGGGAGTCTGCTCTTAAACACTATGTTGAGCCTACCAAATGCCTGCCAGCCATATTTAACACGCCGTTCCACCTCCCGGGCGGTATTCCCCTCCATGGAAATCCTCTGCCCAAGATATATAAAGCTGTCCACAATCTCTAAATCCCTTCCTAGAACTGAAATTCTTCTGTCCTGAACGAAGTTATTGAACATAACCTGACTCTTTTTCAGGTTTATTTTCAAGCCAAATGGTTCGCCAGCCCTTTGCAGTTCTTGTATGCGTCTTTGCAGCTCCTCTGGGTCTTGTGAAATGAGAATAATATCATCTGCAAATCTAAGATGGTTTAAGTTTGCACCATTGATCTTTACACCATCCTGTTCTCAATCCAGTTTACGGAATACTTCTTCAAGGCCAGCCGAGAAAAGAATAGGCGATATTGCGTCACCCTGCCGTACACCTCGTTCTTAATTAATTCCCACTTCAAGATCATCAAGGTGAATTGTGGCTGTAGCTCCATCATATATCGATTCTAATAGGTTTACATAGGCTCTCTCTACACCTTGGCTAAGCAGTGCATCCATTATCGCATGCTTTGAGATGGAATCAAATGCTTTTTCGTAGTCGATAAAAGCCAAGCACAGTGGCGTGGTGTATTCGTTGTGCCTTTCTATGACCTGCTGTACAACCTGGATGTGATCCATTGTACTGAATCCACTTCTGAATCCTGCTTGTTCTCTTGGTTGTGCGTCTTTCAGATTTTTTAATATTCTTTTAGAAATTATCTTAGTGAAAACTTTGTACATCACTGATAGGAGGTTTATTGGACGGTAGTTCTTTAAATCTTCCTGTGTGTATATATATATATATGTATATATATATATATATATATATATATATATATATATATATATATATATATATATATATATATATATATATATATATATATTTATATACCTATATACGCTATATATATATATATATATATATATATATATATATATATATATATATATATATATATATATATATATATATATATATATATATATATATAGGGTACGCGCTTTTGAAAATTGTGGGCGTATGAGATAGCTTTAGAAAAAGATGCCACTGAATTCGAATTATATGAAATATTATTTAACGATTTTTTTTTCCTTTAAATTTTCTACGCAGAAAATACGTTAGGTAAATTATTTTTATGACTATGTAGGTCTAGGAAAGGTCAGATAAGACGGAAAAGCTAACCTTTAATATTAATAAATAATATTTTTTATTAATTTATTATATTCGTTTAATAATATAGGGTGACTTTTTTTAGTGTGTCTGAATTTCAAATTCAAATAAAACAACAACCAAATTAGATGCTTTGAAACTATTTATTTTATGTGAAATAACATTCAATGGCATTAATGTTTGAAACAGTGGCGGCTAGTGGGTTTTTAAAGTGGGAGGGCGTAGAAGAAAATAGTGCTCCTGAAGATTTTTTCCCCTTCCTCCTTTTTGCTTTAAATGCTATTGAAACCCTATACTAGGGGATACTATATGGTGTTTTGCTCTGAAAAATTGTTTACTGTGACAAATTCTGGAGATGCCAACGCCCTCTCTCACGAGCCGCCACTGGTTTGAGAACAATTTCGGACAAATATTCGCCGCGGCTACTTCTGACAAAGCGCATTCTGTCAATCCAATTTTCGACCACTTTTTCAAAGGGTATTATTTCCAAACCAAACCAAACAAAACTGAAAAAATAGGTATATATTTTTTTTGACACAGTTTTTAAATATATAATATAATTTTTATTTTACGCATATCCATAGTACTTTTATGAATAATTTGAAATAGTAACCAATAAAGAAAACGAAAAATAACAGAGATATGCGTCATCAAGTAGGATCCTTTTTTGAAAATTCTTGAAGATGGTGTAATTATTTTCTTATTTAGAAAAGTTAATTTAAGTTAAATTAGCAGCTAAGTCGAAGCATAGTAATTTTTTTCTAGAAATGACAGCTGTTTGAAAAAAATCAGATTTTCTTTTAAATTTTGAGTTTAAAAAATTTATAACTTGCGAACGTTACACCCAACCAAAAAAAAAACGCTATGCTTCGTCTTAGATAACATTATAAAGAATATGTGCTAGAAATTTTAACAAAATCGGTTCAGTAGATCTTGAGATATCCTGTACACCAGTATGAAAAAAGCAGTTTCGAAAACGCAAAAGAAAAAACACTACGGCGTCAGCGTCTTAAAACCATTTTTTTTAAATTACCATCAATCAGAGATTCCTAGACCATACATGAGGCTTTCTATTGTTGCCGCGATGACCTCCAACTCCTATTGAGCAGCTCTTTTGAGTGTTGGAACGTTAGAAGAGAATTTTAACAATTTTTATGCTGAAAGTATTCGGGAGATAGCTCGAACCATCCCAAATCAGATTCAAACATTTGACAGTACCGTTGACATCCATTCAAGTGAAGAAAGTTTGGATCAATTTGATTTATTAACATTATCTCAATTAAGAGATATTGTAATGAATTTAAAAATAAGTCCACATCTAATGATATATGTAAATTTTTAAAGGCCGTATTTCAGCAGGTGGGTTATCCATTACTGCATTTAATCAATATGTCGTTGTCCAGTGGTCGAGTTCCAAGGAATGCGAAAGTGAGCATCATTGTTCCAATACCAAAGGTTGAAAACCCTGTATTAGCAGAGAATTTTAGGCCAATCAATCTATTGCCGGTTGTTGACAAAATATTGGAAATAGTGGTGTAGACAGTTGCGTAGATACTTTGAAAAGCAACATTACATTTATGTGGGACAATTGGGATTTCGTGATAAACATTCATACGAGTCTGCACTGCTACATCTTGGTACGAAATGGCGCCAAGATATTGGTGACGATAATGTTGTGATTGGTGTGTTTGTGGACCTGAGACGTGCATTTGAAACTATAAACAGAGAAGATCTGCTTGTGAAGCTACAATGTTAAGGAGTGAAATCTTGTGTTATAAAATGGCTTAAACATTATTAGAGTGACCGCTTTCATCGAATAAAAGTAAATGGTGCTATATCAGTAATTCGGGAGAATGATATTGGTATCCCACAAGGGAGCGTATTAGGCCCCTTTTTGTTTCTTATATACATCAATGATCTGTATAAGATTTTAAAAAAATTAGACTTAAATTTGTTCGCAGACGATACGCTCCTTTCAATAACGGGACAGAATATGACTAAATGGTGAAAGATCTTAATTTAGAACTCTCTATATTAGATAATTGGCTATGTGTGAATAAATTAAAATTAAATTCTGAGAAAACAAAATATATGATTCTGGGGAAGAGGGGTATTTGCAAGTCATTTATTGATAAAAATTATAATATTTACATTAGGAAGAATAACATTGAAATCGTAGACCGAATTAAATATCCAGGCGTAATTCTTGATTCTCAATTGAAGTTGTGGGCTCAAAAATAGGATTCTTTCGTATATCATATAGCTTAAGTAATTGGTCAAAATTGTTAATATATAATACCATAATTTATCCCCATTTTAGTTTTTGTAGCTCTTTGTTGCTAGGTTGTAATAAAAATGAAATAAATAGATTGCAATTTTTACAAAATAAGACAATGCAAATTATTTTGCAATGTGATAGGTATACTCCAGTGGATTTGATGTTGCGCTCTTTGAGCTGGTGCTCTGTGTGGCAGAGTATTGAGTTGGCCAGTATTGTTATGATTTTTAAAATTAAAAATAACTTAATGCCTGCATATCTTGGAAGGTACTTAATAGCGCGATCCGAAAAACACTAATGTAAGATTCGCTCAAGGGAGGATTTGCATATATATATATATATATATATATATATATATATATATATATATATATATATATATATATATATATATATATATATATATATATATATATATTGAACGTACTATCGATATGCAGAAATCGCTTTTTGGGAATGGTATTCGTCTGTTCAATGGTCTGCCTGCAGAGCTAAAAAGTATAGAGAGTTTGGAAATATTTGTAGATAGAATTCGTAAACATTATTTGGTAACATAGGTTAGTTTGTTGTTAAAAATAGGTAGGTTGTTTCATTTTGTATAGACTATTGTGTATATATTGGATTTTTATTATTATAGAACAGATCATATTTGGATATATTTGTATTATGCATAGACATATATAAATATAAATGAATTATAGATTGTTTGTAGTAACCAAGTGCTAAATAAAGAATATTATTATTATTCTGCTCATCCTTACTGTAGAATCTCAGCTCATGCTGGCCGGTATTCCAATGCCAAGATGAAAAAGCAATTCAGCTCCTCTCACCCTAGCATAATATCTTACGAACAATGTGACACGTCTGCAAGAGCACGGCACGCTGTCCCACTATGGCAATCGATCTCGAGATCCCGAGGCTCTCGAGGTTCTTTGAAAATCTCTTACTTATCAGGCCTTCGGCGGATATAACGAAGGGCACTACATCTACCTTACTCAGTTTCCACTGGTTCTTCAAGTCGTATGCCAGATTTTCATACTTTGTGGATTTTTCTATCTCAGTTTTTCTAATGTTGTGAGATAGTGGCACTGCGATGTCAATTATAAAAGCCCTCTTGTCCTTTTTGTTGATTAGAACAATATCCGGCCTGTTATAATCAACCGTTCGATCAGTAGTGATTATTATTCTGCTCATCCTTACTGTAGAATCTCAGCTCATGCTGGCCGGTATTCCAATGCCAAAATGAAAAAGCAATTCAGCTCCTCTCACCCTAGCATAATATCTTACGAACAATGTGACACGTCTGCAAGAGCACGGCACGCTGTCCCACTATGGCAATCGATCTCGAGATCCCGAGGCTCTCGAGGTTCTTTGAAAATCTCTTACTTATCAGGCCTTCGGCGGATATAACGAAGGGCACTACATCTACCTTACTCAGTTTCCACTGGTTCTTCAAGTCGTATGCCAGATTTTCATACTTTGTGGATTTTTCTATCTCAGTTTTTCTAATGTTGTGAGATAGTGGTACTGCGATGTCAATTATAAAAGCCCTCTTGTCCTTTTTGTTGATTAGAACAATATCCGGCCTGTTATAATCAACCGTTCGATCAGTAGTGATTGGTCTGTCCCAGTAAAGAATGGTATCGGATGATTCAAGTACAGGAGAAGGCGAGTACTTATAATATGGAGGAGGTGCATTTTCTAATAGCGAGTATTTTTTTGCAATTTGTTGATGTATAATTTTTGCCAGCTGATTATGCCGTCCTAAATAAGCATTAGGAGCAAGGGCCGGGCAACCGCCAATAAGGTGCTCAATTGTTTCCCCCAAAGTACCGCATTTCCTGCACTTATCGACTACGTCCAAATGTAGTATGTGCTTTTCATAGTTTTTTGTTCTTGTTACCCTATCTTGAATAGATATCGCGAAACCTTCTGTTTCTGGGTACAAGAGTCCATCGGTCAGCCACTTCAGAGACAATTGTTCGTCAATGGTGTCATCTTCGAGTGACTTAGGGAACCTTCCGTGCAATGTTTGTCCTTTCCATTCTCGAACACAGTCCGTGAGTGTTGTTCTGCTATCAATACGATTTTGTTTATTTAGGTTCAGTGGGGTGAAACCCCGATCCTCATTTGCAACCAATTTCATTAACGTACTGTCTGAATCAAGGAAGTGTTTTTTCATTCTATTTTCTTGATTGAGACAGAGATTTTTTACGTTTACAAGGCCTCTACCCCCCAACTTTCTTGGGATGTATAGTCTTTTCGTAGATGAGTTTGGATGCAGGCATCGGAACTTTGTCAATGTTCGGCGCGTCAACCTATCGAGTTCATCAAGGTCAGTTTCTGACCATTTAACTATGCCAAAAGAATATGTCAGAGTTGGCACCGCCCAACCGTTGATCGCTCTAATGAGGTTTCCTCCGTTCAGTTTGGTGTTTAAAAGTTTTGTAAGTCTCTTTTGGTATAGAGTGGAAAAGTCCTTCTTTAACTGGTTATGATCAAGTTTATGCTTTTGGGGTATTCCTAAATATTTGTAGGATTCTTCTGGTGCTAGTTGTTGTATGTTACAAAGTGTTGAATGTTGACTCTGAACCTTTCCCTTCTGTATACTAATGGTAGAGCATTTGTGCAGTCCGAATGACATTCTGATATCCCTACTGAATGTTTCAACCGTTTTTATCAATGAGTTTAATTTTTCTCTAGTTTCTCCATATAATTTAAGGTCATCCATATATAGTAGATGAGAGAGCTTTCTTGGATTCCTCATGTTAAGTTTATATCCAATATTGCTGTTGTTGAGTAGTGTGGACAAAGGGTTCAATGCTAAACAGAACCAAATTGGAGAAAGGGAATCTCCCTGAAAAATTCCCCTCTCGATATTTGTAGCTGCAATGCATTGTTGGCCGACAAAAAGATTCGTTTTCCACTTCCCCATCAGGTACTTTAAAGAATTAATAATCTGGGGGCTAATTTTATAGAAATTCAGAACCTCTACCAGCCAATCGTGAGGGACACTATCGAATGCTTTCTTGTAGTCTATATAGCAGATATTTAAGTTGCGTTTTCTTTTTCGCGCTTGCTCAAGAACTACACCATCGATCGTCAATTGTTCCTTGCAGCCCATACTTGCTCTTATACATCCTTTCTGTTCTTCTTCAAAAATGTTGTTTTTATCACAATGTTGGTAGATTTTTTCATTGAGTAGGGCTGTGAACAGTTTATGTAACACTGACAGACATGTGATTGGTCTGTAGTTATTGGGTTGCTTAACGTCCCCTTTTTTGAACAGTAGGTATGTATTGCCCTCCATTAGAAAGTCAGGGAAAGTGTCTGGATTTATTAAAACCTCTTTAAATGCATTTGCAAGTACGGGATAGGCGGCTGTAAAGCTTTTAATCCAGAAGTTATGCAATCCATCTGGTCCAGGCGCCTTCCAGTTATGAGTCCTCCTGACAGCAGTGCAAATGTCAATCTCTGTGAAATCGTTAGACTCCATATCTGGGAGAGCATTTGTCTGTTCTTGAATGGTTTTAACCCAAGGAGCCAATTTTTCGTAGCCGTCTGATTTTTTCCAAGCCGATCTCCAATATTCCGCAAAGGAAGACACACCGATATTCTTAAGTTCTGACTTGCTGTTACCTTCTGCTTCGAGTTCTCTATAAAATTTCTTTTGGCTGTTTGCAAATACTGAATTTTGATGTTTTCGCTTTTCTAGTTCATTATATCTTGCTAGCCTGGCTCCTTTCGATTTAGCTTTTTGCCTAGACCGATCTTTTAGATCCAATAATTTTTCTGTCAGGTTTGAATCATCGAAGTCAATGCCAGATTTATTGGCAATTATTTTTGCTTTTCTCGCTACTTTATTTGACTGATTACCAGAAAGATACTCTGAGATAATGTCAACTTTCCTCCGGAACTCATTGATATTGTTTTCAAGGCGCGTTTTCCAGACAGGTGTATTTTTCTGGATACTACGACCAGCCGCATTATGGGTGTAAGTCTTTTGACCTGAAATTTCGATGACAGTCACTGCTGCACAATATAATGCAAGATGTATATCGCTTAAATCTGTCATCCCAGATAGATGTGATTCCAAAACTCTATTAATCTGCATTAGAGTAATACGTGATTTTGCAATATTACGCAGTACTGGAATTTTTGGTCTATTCAATGGGTTTGAGCCTGTAAAACTGGTCAAATTGCTGTAAAACTTCTCTCGTATGTTAGAAAAGTTACGTTGCGAGATTGATTCTTCATTTTTAGACGATGATGCTTCTGGTGATACATTTTGAGTTTGTTCTACTTGTTTCTCCTCTGTATTCGAGTTAAGAACGTCTATAGTATCTTCTTTATGTTGTTGATATGTAATGTTTTGATGTAGTTCATTACCGATTTCTCTCTTGATGTTCATTAATTCCGATTCGGTTAGATAGTTTTTCCTTAGAATTACATTTTTACGGTCGGCTAAGTTTTGTTCCGACAGCTGAGTTTCAGGGAACCTCTTTTTATATTCTTGGTGGAGTGCATGCCTCCATCCAGGGAGCGGATTATCTCCGCACTGGTTTACGTAGTAATAGGCACGCATTACATCAATATTCATTTCGCGTGTCCATCTGATACGTGGAGTGCGTTCGGTCCTAGTGACAGCCTTCCTTTATTATTATTATTATTATTATTATTATTATTATTATTATTATTATTATTATTATTATTATTATTATTATTATTATTATTATTATTATTATTATTATTATTATTATTATTCTGCTCATTATTATTATTCTGCTCATCCTTACTGTAGAATCTCAGCTCATGCTGGCCGGTATTCCAATGCCAAGATGAAAAAGCAATTCAGCTCCTCTCACCCTAGCATAATATCTTACGAACAATGTGACACGTCTGCAAGAGCACGGCACGCTGTCCCACTATGGCAATCGATCTCGAGATCCCGAGGCTCTCGAGGTTCTTTGAAAATCTCTCTTATTATTATTATTCTGCTCATCCTTACTGTAGAATCTCAGCTCATGCTGGCCGGTATTCCAATGCCAAGATGAAAAAGCAATTCAGCTCCTCTCACCCTAGCATAATATCTTACGAACAATGTGACACGTCTGCAAGAGCACGGCACGCTGTCCCACTATGGCAATCGATCTCGAGATCCCGAGGCTCTCGAGGTTCTTTGAAAATCTCTTACTTATCAGGCCTTCGGCGGATATAACGAAGGGCACTACATCTACCTTATTCAGTTTCCACTGGTTCTTCAAGTCGTATGCCAGATTTTCATACTTTGTGGATTTTTCTATCTCAGTTTTTCTAATGTTGTGAGATAGTGGCACTGCGATGTCAATTATAAAAGCCAAGTCAATATTATTATTATTATTATTATTATTATTATTATTATTATTATTATTAATTTTCTGGCTCTGTAGTCTCCTGTTGGGCCAAGAATCCAAGTTCTCGATATTAAAAGGTTTTATAATTGCATCATTTCTAATATACTGGTATATGCATCATTAAATATATTAGCTGCTATATAAGATGCAATCTCAATAATTCTTGAGCCACTGTAATGAATTTTTGGAGCCATAGACCAAATGACAGCGTTTAGATTTTCGTTGTTATCTCCATCTCAAGGTGGTGTAACCCCTTAAGATAACCCCAGAGAAAATAATCTAAAGCAGTTAAATCGCATAACCTTGGTGGCCAATTACCACTTCCGTTCCTCGTGATAATTTATCAGCGAATTGTTCAGTCAATAAATCGTTTGTTGCGTTGGCTGTATGACATGCGGAGTCGTCCTGTTAGAACCACATCTCCTCCAGATGAATACCAAGCAAATTCGGAATT
Source organism: Cosmopolites sordidus (assembly GCA_031761425.1). Taxonomy (NCBI): domain Eukaryota; kingdom Metazoa; phylum Arthropoda; class Insecta; order Coleoptera; family Curculionidae; genus Cosmopolites; species Cosmopolites sordidus. The sequence goes on along the minus strand of JARFXV010001688.1, from coordinate 19,865 downwards.
AAATAAATATTGATCGTCGATCTGTAACGACCCCCATTAACGAATTGATAAATTTGAATCTGCATCAACACTGCCAGCAATTGCGGCGAGATCTTCTTGAGACCGGATACTTTTTTGCCATGTTTTTGTTTTCGAGCACTGTGAATTTGTTGATAATTCAGCGAATACATGGCTCGGTTGGGCGATTATGTGCACTATAAAATTCACGAAGTTGCCCTATAAATTTGGCCTACAGAACACTGATTTTGATAATCAATTTTCATAATTTGGCAACTTTGCTCTAATGTTAAAGGTGCCATGATCATTTACCGGACATCTGATGCGCCATGATGACATTTGCTATGATGATTTGACAGCCACCCCTATCGGAAGATTGAACGCACTAAAACAATCACCCTTTATGTAGTATGGAAATAATGATTCTGATTGTGTTCCTTTCTTTAACGTTTCTTTAATATTATCATTACTACTGCCTTGTTTGTTTAATATATTCTCAGTCTTATTACGTTAAGACTCGGTTTCGTGATTTTTCATTATTGCCGGTTCATGATTGTCTGGAACGTGGAGGCCCAACTTTTCCTCCATCTCTTGAGCGGTCTTTTTCTCTAAGATTCGTGAAGTAGAGGACGAAGAAGATTATATTCGCTATAATTGACGATTTAAATAAAGGACCCGCCTATGCCTACGAAAATTTATAATTGCCATATCAATCCGCACCGTTCAGCTCTGGTTCAAAAAGTTCCGAGGGGGAGACATTAGTCTTGAAGACATGAAAAGTTTAGATCATCCACGATCTCTCTAGGTCGACGTTATTTCAACAATCCTAATGAGTAAACTTGAAGATATTTACCACTAAACACCAAATCACTTCTTTATACTTTTAAAAAAATCATCTCCTGATGATGCTAACATGGTTAGCGAAACATGCGTCGAGAATTTTAAAAAAGTGATTTGGTGTTTAGTGGTAAATCTCTTCGAGTTTAGTGTTTCACACCGAAAGCTCTAATAAAAGAATTCATCCTGATGAGGTAACACAGTTGGTTATGCCCAAGCTCTTTTGGTTAGGCAGTCAGTTGGTTCTGCTCTTCCTGGTGGGTACACGAGGGTACACATTAATTTAAATAAAAATAACTGTATTGGTATGACTTCGTCAGATTTAAATTTAATATGGTTCCCGATTCTAAAGAATACAATTAAAAACGTTTAATTATTTCAATACACAATAATCACCCAGCAAACTTCAACTATATAATTTTTTTGGTAGTAGGTCACTGTCAGTAAAAAATATTATTGTCAATGTAAGTATCATTGTCATATATAATATATATATGTATATATATATATATATATATATATATATATATATATATATATATATATATATATATATATATATCTTTTAGGGTATTATTGATATAAATTATTTTTAGATTCGTTCAAAAGTTTGTATTTATTTTAGAAAATGTTGTATTTTTTAAATTTTTGTTCAACAGATATTCTTGATATTTTTTGAGTTTTAGATCGTGACGAAAAACCAAAAAAAATACATAAGAATGTACAATGTAAAAAATATCGAATTTGACTGTGAACTTCTCCCTCACCCAGCATAAAGCCCCGACCTCGCTCCGTTGGATTACCGCTTGTGCCTAAGTAGCTTTCTGTTTTCGCTGTAGGTGATGGGGCATTGTCGTGCTGCTTTTTCGTGTCCTGTAACCCATTCTGGTCGCTTTTCGATCAATGTATGGTTCAAATTGATCATTTCTTGACGGATAACGAAGGATATTAACTGTTTTACCTTATTTCATAGATTCATGGTACACGACACCCTTCCAAAGCGATTCGGTCTTCCCATTCCGGGTCAACTCATAATTTTCAGGATTTTGTGTTCTTAACATATATCAATTTTTCGTCTCCAGTCACGATCCGATACAAAAAGTCTTTCTTTCATGCAGACAAAGCAAAACTTCTCATAGCGCTTTTCCATCTGTCTGTCGTTGAGCTGATGTGGTACCCATTTTTCGGCCTTTTGGATCTTTCGCAGTGCGTGCAGACAATCACAAATAGTTTAGCGACCAACATTTAACCTCTCTGTCATTTGTTGTTGAGTTTGCATATCGTCTTTTTCTAACAATGCGTGAAATTCGGCATCCTCATTTTTTTTTTGCTTTTGAATCATCTGTATTCCCACAAGCGTCTTACGTTGGGACATTGTCACCATAAGTTTCCACAAGTATAGAACGGGTTTCACTCGCTTTTTTTCTTTTGATTGGACAAGAAATGCAATACGTGCCTCAAATACTCTTTATTTAGCTCGAAACTCAATGTTTACCACATTAAAAAATATGGCGCTTAAAACTTGAAATCGTTTAAAGATTAATGGGGTTTTGAAAGGTACTATTATCATAGAAACAAAATGACATAAGAGATTAAACTGTGAACCGACCCTTGTTTATAGCGCCATCTCTTAAAAAAAATAAAAATTATTAACCGCCACACCCGGTAAGTGGTAACTATTCAGTTACCTATTAATATTTTACTTTACCGGTTAAAAGATGTTTGAAGAATTTCCGCAATCTAGCATCTTAACAAAACATTTTTAAAATAGTTAACAAAAATTAGAGCCCACCTACTGATTTAATTAAAATCTAATTAGCACTTTGTAAAACTACCTGCCGTGTCTTTAAATTAATTCTAGGAGAAAGAAACATTTCCAGGAAAAATAAGCCGAAAGCAATCTTTCCAGAAACGGACTAGCAAACTAGTGAGTGGAGCATTGATGTAATCAAGGCGTTTTATAATAATTATTACATCTAGAAAATACATATTCTAGAGAAAATGAAGGATGATTGTCTTAGTGTGTCCGAACTTCCGATAGGGGCTGCTATCAAATCATCATGGCAATCATCATGGTACATCAAATGTCTCGCAAATGGTCATGGAACGTCTAAAATTAGAGTAAATTTTGCAAATTGTTTAAATTTATTTTCAAAGCAGAGTTCTGTACATCAGATGTATAGAGTCTTTTATGATGCACATAATCGCCCATTCAAGTGATGTATTCACCGAATTATCGACAAATTCCGAGCGTATTTGACGTCATTCGATATTAAAACAAAAACAAGACAAAAAGCTGTCCATTCCGAAGAAAATATCGTCGCTAATGCTGGCAGTTGCATTGCATCGCCAAACCGAAGTGTTATCTATTTCACACGTTTTGATGTTGTTTGACAGAAGGACTTCTTGTTTGTTTTGTTTGTTGTTGTTTTTGTTTTTAAATTTTATCAAGCGTAAAACATTATAGAAAATAAGGTGTATGTATTATACTATTTTATTTTTGAGAAGAATTTCTGCCATATACTATTGTTGTTTACTATATACACTATCAAAATGCTAGAACCACCTCTCTCAGCCTCCATAAAGCATTTTACCCACAGGTCTTTTTATGTTAATTATTTAATTCTTTATTTGAAAATTCCAAAAGTCAGCATTGAAACTTTAATTAAAAAAAAGTTATTTTTTACATTTACTTACTTACCTAATGAAAGAGAGAGAGACAGATGATGCAATTCTACTGTATATGAGGGAGATTTCTAAGTATTTCCAAGTCTTTAATTTCGTTTGCAAAAGTTGGCGTGGTGTAATACTGGCTTACACTCATGTCATGTGTGCTTGATATGTCATGAGAAGGTTGGTGTTATCAAAGAATACAATTTAAACATGTTGAACCAAAGCATGCTGCCAAATTTAACGGAATTGAGGGTCAAATGCGGGTTGGCAAAGTGGAAGCCTTAAGAAACAACTACATTTGCAGCAATATACAATACAACAAATATATACAATACAGCATGTACAATACTACTACTACTTGTCCTGGAGGTTAAGTTGACCCGAAGGCCCTGACTTGTATTCACTGATTTTTCCGAACGTCACGACAATGTCGCTTATTCGGAGGGTTTTAGCTGCCGTCCTTTAGGCATGGAGGTGATGACCGAAGAGGATGGTCACTCTGGGGCAACGGCCGGCAATGAAGCTGCCGTGGCTCTGATTAGCGGATTGTCCGAAAGGGACGCCGTCGCTAGGAATTTGTCCAGAAGTTTGGACAGGAATGTCTGAAGCTCTGGTGTGTCAGTCTCCCGATGGATTTGCGCACTCCTTACAAACCATGGGGCATCGACTATTGTGCGAAGAGCACGTGACTGGAACGCTTGCAAATTTGCAATCGACGTTGGGAGGAGGTACGGGAACCAGGCCTGAAATCCGTAAGTGAGGACGGATCGGACCATGATTTTATACAGGGTTATTCGGATGTTCAGCGAGAGCTTACTTTTGCCGTTCATTAGGGGGTAAAGCAGACGAGCCATGGCTCTTGCTTTCCCGGTTGCCTTCTTTAGGTGCGGCATCCACGTGAGGGCCTTGTCGAACTCAAGGCCCAGGTAGTGTGCCGATCTGGCCCATTTGATGGGGACTCCGTGGATACGGATATTCTGTCTGATTATTGACTGTCTTCTTGTGAAGAGGACAGCCTGGGTTTTACTGCGATTTATTGCTAGCCTCCAGTAGGCTAGCTATTTTAGGGCTTTTAACGTCTGCCTTTGGAGCCTGGATGTGATCAGCCAGGTCCCGTGGGCTGTCGTATAGAAAGCGGTATCGCCAGCATAGAACGCCGTCTTTACATGCGGACTTTTCGGAAAGTCCGCCATGTAGACGTTGAAGATTACTGGGGCAAGAGGGGATCCTTGCGGTACTCCCGCTTCGATTCGCTGGACTGAAGACAAAGTACCATCGACGAGCACTTGGAAAGTGCGTCCAGTCAGGAACGATGCCAATAGCTTGACTAGGTCTGTTGGTATACCCAGCCTGAGCATCTTGACTATGAGTCCAAGATGCCAGACTCTATCGAAGGCTTGCGAGAGGTCTATGAAGACGGCTCCCGTATGGCGCCTGCCACCGAAACCCTGCCTGATTTCCGTCGCGAGCCGTGCCGCCTGGTGAACGGCCGCAACAGCATGTACAATATAGCAACACGGTATAATAAATACTAAGATATTGTGCATGGTGGGCGGAGCTTTGTTGGCGGGAATACGTCATCCATTGCGTAAAATTCGAACAACATCATAGTTTTGACATATAACAAGTTTACAAGAAGTTTATGTACGGCGTTTGTGTAGTGTTAATCTAAAATATTCAATAATAACAATGCGTTGTGTTGTGTTTGGGTTTAAGTCCGACAATCAGTCGAAAAAGAACCCTTGTGATGTGAAGTTTTTTCATTTTCCCAAGAATCCAGTTGCGTATGAGAAGTGGATCCATGCCACAAAAAGACAGGATAAGTTTAACCTAAAAAGGGCTTGTAGTTGTTCGAAACACTTTTTAAATAGCGATTTCAAGGAAAATCTTCAACATAAATTGTTAAATTAAACACCAAAAAGTTACCGAAGATTGTAGGATGATGTTGTACCGACTCAAAATCTGGCATTTAGTTCTAAAAAACCAATATCGAATGAACAATCTGCAAGAATTGAAAAAAGGGAGAGAAACAAGTCGACGCCGAGTTGTTGACCAGGTAATTATCACAAGAGAAAAATAATTGAAATAGAAATTAAATCCAAAAACATTGAATCATGTTTATAAATTTGTTGCTTTAAAAAGTATGGTGTTTTATTTATTTATGCTTGATTAGATATTGGGATGGTGGTAGAAATAGTAATGATGGTGATGGTAGTAATATTTCTAATATTCCATGTTTATATCCCAGATTTGCCAATAAGTGGTTCAATGATCAAGAGATTCGACTCCAAAAATGATCCACTTATGTTGAACAGTGCTCATGAAGGAGATATTGACGAGGATGTTCATGAACTTGAATATGATGGGCTCGAACATTTTGCTGGATATATTTGTTTCAAGTTAAAGGATTCCAGTTTAGAAAGACCCAGCACGACCAAATATACCTGGACTGATCATTTAAGTGAAAGGAGGTTTACACAAACCTTCTGAAGACTTTCTTTCACAAATGAAACACCTTGAACAATTTTTTAAGTCTGTTAATGGATAATCCTTGACCAAAAATTATTTAAATAATTTGATGCTTAGAAGTAGCCACATTAAATGCCCAAAAAAGCAAAAAAAACTATTTTTTCGATCGCGAATGTAAGTGTAGAAGAAATATGATTAAAACTATTACATAATTACACTTATAGCTAATTCATAATGGACATAAGCTTAAGAAATATGTACAATTTTAAATTTAGGAAACAAAATGTTTCATTTTTAATACCAATATAAAATATGGCTAGATGTGTGTTGAATAATTAATATTTTATTTGTTACAAAAAATATCGTATTTAGCTGGATATTACTTTTAAAAACCAATATTTACAAAACTTTCAATTTGCATATTGCAATTTTACATAACTAATATATATTATTTTTTACATACATTTTTAAACTGAAAAACAAATTAATTTGTTTGTATACATTTCAAATACTCCTAATAAAGAATATTAATCTATAAAAGGAAATGTTTTTGTCGATAAATAAAAACTATTCGAACTATCGAAGTTGTTCTGTTCTGTAAATAGTGTCTTAAATTCAAAAAAAATTGTGAACGTGTTTATTTTATACAATTTTGTAGTCTGTTGCCCACACTGATAAAGTATTTGTTCTCCATATAAAGCCTTAATTCCAATTACACTGCATTTAAATTATATTTATAGCAACGAAGATATCTGAATGTTACTCAACGGACGCCTTTTAGTAAAAATTTATATTTTGTTATTGCAAAAATTAAAGCCGAAAACAAAATATTTTTTTAGGTGAGCAATACTGTGGAAAAAACTGAAAGAAAATCAAAACCTCTTGTAGATGGCGAATTCAAAATCAGGAGTAAGAGCTGCGAGAAGAATTGAAGGGTTATCAGCAAATATAGAAAATTCCCTTAAAAATCGGACATCTGAATTTGTTTTTTACTCTGTCGCGATTGATGAATATACTGACATGACAGATACAACCCAGTTGACAATTTTCATCCATGGCATCGATGATAATTTTGAAATTACAGAACTGGCTGCGGTTTATCCTATGAAAGGAACTTTGAAAGGGGCAGACATTTTCAAAAGTGTTATGATGGTATTGAATCGATACAATACTGACCTTAGCCCTAACTATTAGGCATTATATCAGATGAGGCACCAGCTATGGTTGGTAAAATGAAGGATAGCAGCCTTAATAAAAAAAAAGCCAGACTGACTTAAATTTAATGCAATATCTCGAGGACTCAACCACCGATTATTCCAAAATTTCTTGTCCGATATTGATGCGGAGTATGGGGATGTTGTTTACTTCTCAGATGTTCGATAGCTTAGTAGAGGAAAAATGTTGAAGCGGGTGTTCGACCTCAAAGAAGCAATTAAAACGTTTTTGTCTGGCAAGGGAAAATCTACTGCCCTCTTCGATGACTAAGAATGGCTCAGTGATTTTGGCTTCCTGACTGATCTAACTTTGCTTCTGAACGAGTTGAATGGTCGGCTACAAGGCAAGGAAAACTTTATAAACAACTTGTATGATATTTGAAGATAAACTCAATTTGTGGAAAATGCAGTTTCAGGAAAAAAATTCACGCAATTCCCAAACTTGTCGACGAGGTGGACAAATATATATCCATAATAACTGATTTAGAGGAAGAATTTACTTCCAGAATTTAGGACGCCAGGAAAAATGAAAATTTAATAAACTTGTTTGAGATACCTTTCAATGTATCTCTTGAAGATGTTCCAGGAAATTACAGATCTGCAGTGCAACAGTGAATTAAAAGAAAAATATAACTTGTGCCTTTATAATTTTTACCCCAAATATATTGACAAAAATAAATTTCCGAGCACTCGACTTCATGTAATTCTCGAATGAAACATGTCAAATCAAAAAATAGGACCCAAAAAACGACACCACACATTGAGAAAATGGTGAAAATTAAATAATGCCAGAAATATCATTAATTAAAAAAATATATTTCTTTAAGTTTTCAACTTCCTTACATTTTAAATGTCACACACGCTTAAAGTATCAGTGTGTTTATACCATCGGTCGAAAAATGAACATCGAACAAAGAGCGAAGATTAAGTTTTGTTTTAAACTTCGTAAAACATTAAATCAAGGGTCAACGAACATCCTGGTCTGAAAAATTCCGTGTTTACTTACAGTAGCATTGAAATTGTACGTGAATTTATAAAAAATCAGCCAAAATCTTCGTTGCGATACATGGAAATGGGATTAAACATGTCCAAAGATTCAATTCATCACATTTGACTGATTATTTGGGACCTCAGAAGGCTTGTGCATGCTTTGGTCCACATTCGTGACTGACGACCAAGAATTGCTGGGAATCCAACATTGGAAGGACTTGATTAGAGTCGAAAAAGGGCGAAAACTTCAAGTGCAGCATTGTTACTGGTGACGAGACATGGTGTTTTTAATATAATGCAGAAACCATGAGTCAAAGTGCTGAATGGGAGAACCCGAGCTAGCCAAAACCAAGAAGAAAAACCGTTTCGAAGGTCAAAAATCAAAACAACGTTGATTTGTTTCTACGATTCGGAGGGAAATGTGCACAAGGAGTTCGTTCCACCTGGTCAAGCGATAAATGCTGAGTTTTCTCTTAGTGTTATGAAGCTTAGTGTCGTGTGACGCAACAATACTGTCAACGATGCAGCTGGCGCTTGTTTGACGATAATGTCCCATCGCTCGATGCTAATTACTGATTTTTTTTACTAAAAATGGCATTTTAACCATCAATCATTCACAATATTCGCCTGATTTTTCTCCCCTGTGACTTTGCTTGAAATTAAGTTTTGTTTTCCGTGAGACGTACTGACGTAAGTGAATAGTATGGAAAGTATCATTCCAGTGAGTGATCTCGTTGGATTGTAACTCACCTCTTCCACCTAAAATGAGTAAAAATATCGTATTTTCAGGTCTTAAAAAATAATTGTTCAAGTGTCATAAATCCGAAAACATGGAAACCACAAGTGGTTCGATATTACCGCTGTACTATTTACATACCACAGTGGAACCAAAACTACTGTAACTTCCTAACACAATTAAAAAACAAAGAACTCGATCCTCCTAAAATAAAAGATACATAAACAAATCACAACCAAACCAAATCGGAATTCGAGAAAATATACAGATAACCGCATGCAACAACTGAATGGGAACCGTTAAACATTATTAAGGGCGAACCCTCTCCGAACGGACGATCCGATACAAAACCAACAAGATCCATAAACCGAGATAGACCTTCAGATACAACACTTCGCCTGCGGAATATCGACTGTAATGCTCGGCAATCTCCGGATATCATCGGAGGTCCGATCGGGCTTCGGGAATTATTGATCTTGAGCCCCTGCATTATCTTTCAAAGGTCTTATTGAAATAAGAATGCTATTTAATTGTTGTTTATTGTAGCAGGCATACATGTTGAGTATGTACATGGTTTATCTGTGAATTATAGCACGGTTTATCTAAAGAAAAATAATACACTTATTTCTATATTGTTTAGTTTCATACACAGGGCGATAAAACTAAACGCGTCACTCAGTATATCGCTATAAGTGTGCTTATGAAAATAAAAAAAAAACATGTAATAAAAAATAATTTATTAGGGAAATTAATAAACAATTTTAGTATAACAATAATTTAAGTATTAAATAATTATAAATCCATATTAATAGTAAATACCTCAATAAAGACTGTGTATGAACCTGCTCCACGCAATCCGGTTTAGTATCAGCCCAGTATCTACAGTTGTATCTGTTAACATGACCATTTAGGCCCTTTTCACTCGATCCACTCCACGCCACACCACACCACCCGTCATTTCACACTTATCAACGTCCCATCAACACCTAATCCACTTGAAAAGTGAGACTTTTCTGTTCAGTCTGTTTTTGCCATCGTCATGGACTATTCGACTGAAGAGTTGACTGGCATGAGTTTAATTGTCCTTCGAAGGTTAAGAAGGCGCATGAAAAAAAAAGAGAATTTTGGGTACACCCATATATTTCCACACGACAAAAAAGTAGCGCTTTTGATTATTTTGAGGAACTCCTTGAACGTCCTGTCTTGAAGAACTGTCTGCAGTTTTAGAAGAAAGTTTGCGCAGACAAGACAATGTCTTGAGGAAGTCTATTACTCCCCAGATGATGCTGATAGTAACATTGGGTTATTTCTGCATACTTAGAAAACAAAGCATTTGCAACTTCAGACCAAGCAAACTATTTTTTTTGTTTATTTGAATAATCACCGAGTTGTACGTTCCATAAACATTAATTTTTCTTACTTTTCAGTATCAAAAAACTCCATGTAATCAAAATTACAAAAAAAAATTAATATTACAAAAAAAGTAATCAAAACTTGAAAGAGAACAAAGACCAAACTTGGGGTCAAATAAGCACTGATAACTGATATGATTAACCACGTCTGTATTGTGGGTGTGGAGTAGATAAAGCGTGGCAGAGTATGAAAGAGTTCATTGGTTCTTTCAGGCCTACTGTTGACACGAGGTGGTGTGGCGTGGATGAGAGTTGCGTGCATGTGGCGCCCACCTGCTGTTGATCTCGAGTGGAACCCTTGTGGCTGAGTATAATTGTGTGGCGTGACGTGGCGTGGATAGGTGTGTAAACTCCCATCTACTCCTGTGTACTTGGTGAGGCGTGGCGTGGAGTGGTGTGGAGTGGAGTGGAGTGGATAGTGTGAAAGGGGCCTTAAACAGAATGTTGCTTCATCCCTGAAAATAATATTTGAAACAAAATTTGGATTAGTATTAATTTTTCCAACATAACTTCGCAAAATTCAACTCTCGATCAATATCATCCTCACTTAATTCTTGTAGTAATTGTATTTTGTAACGATAAAAATCTTTTTTATTATTTTTTGGACTGAGTGTCTACCCATGTTATGATTTAAAACTAATTGTTGCACGGAAACCTTATTATTGTCTACTACATCAATTAAAACATTCAACGAATTTTCGTCATTAGTTTTTGTTTCTCTATTTTTAATTTTGGATGACTTTTAATGCTGCCTGCGTCATTGAATCTTTTCACTTCAGCATAAGTGCGTTTTCTATCACAGTATCCAATGATTGTCAGTATTTCAGTTATTTCTGTTTCAGTTAAATATATATCCATATAAAAATAATACATATCCATATTCCATATAAAAATTGAAAGAGATTTGAAATTCACAAATTGACGTTAACAGTTGAAGGGGCAAGTGGAAGAAGAGGTTAAGTGAGATTTTCCGAAAAAGTCCTGTTTTGTCGTAAATGAAAGAGTTATGTGCATATGTCACTTGTCCCATCAGGATTTGGCTCTATTCTATAAATCTAAGGAAATATAAACTGGCAGAAGGGGCTATCTTGCATTAAATATCAAAAATGATATGGAAATAGGAGCTATGTGCCCATAACCCCTTCATCCACTCTAATATTGGAAAAGTTAATACTTGATAATTTTTATAGCCTTGATATAAATTCAAAAAATTCATTATTATTTAGAAATATCACTCCAGTAGAAGTTGCACGCCAGCGTAAAAACGCTTCTAAACATAAATCTCATTCTTTCAAATACTCACTCATTTTAGACAATCAACAAATTTATGTATGTAAAAATTAATATTGTGCTCTCTACTAAATTAACCGTAAAAAAGTGGACCTCATTAAAGGTAAACTTAAGTCTGAGCAATTAATCCCATCTTAAGATGCACGTAGACGACATATGACAAGATCGCATAACATGAGCGATGCTGTGGAGCAGGCTATTATAGATCATATTATCCAATTTCCCACCTAAGGGTTCACAAACAGTAATCCATATAAAAGGTATTTGGCCCCATATTTGAATATGTCGCACATGTATAGATTATATGTTGAAAAATGCAGAAATAAAAAACAGAATAAACCAGACAATTTTTTAATAAAAAAATTAACTTATGTAAAAAAATTCTTGACAAGTTCAATTTGTCATTTACTCATCCGAAGAATGATACCTGCAGCAAATGTGTTTCTGAGAATTCTAAATAAGACACGCGAATGGAATGTAAAACTGGGGTTTCAGTTGATGTCTAAAAATCGACAAAAATCTATAAAAAAAACAAAAACGAATGTTACATAACAGTTGACTTACAGTAGATCATGTCGTTATCCAAAATTACTAGGTATTTTACTTAATGCAAATTTGGTTCTACAACTTAGACATCCACATTATCACGACTGAAGGGTACCAAAGTATAATGCAAACGTGGACTGAAGATATAGCCGGTAGAGTTAGTGCAGAAGTTGTAAGCTGTTTATTGAATTTCGAACAAACTTGTGAAAATGCGAAAAAAAGAAAACATCTTACAGTATGATCCGACTCATGCTCTGGGTAAAACAATAATTTTTATGTGATTTCTTTATACAAGCTGATGATATTGAAATAGGTAGAATATACGTATATAAAAAATTCTAAAAAAACACAGTACCATACTTACCCCGGAACAGTATAGACAGATCATTAAATAACCATGAAGAAAACAGTCGACGGTTAAGGACATGGACCAGTACTTTCGTGATGGGGAACTAAAATGGGATGGGTGAATAAAAAAAAAGAACATACTGAATGAAAAAGTTCCATTTAGAGAGGGCATAAAATGGATACCTATTGAACAGTTTGATAGTTACCTATATAAGGAAACACGATGAATACATTTCTTTCAAAAACGTTCCTTTATTTAAATATAACCCATCAAAAAATAATAAGCCCTCATCAGATGTTGAATTCACCAGAATTAATTACAAGACAGGAACCATCACAAAAAATTGACAACATTAACAATATTTGAGATCAGTTACCCTTTATCCAAGAAGAACATAGATGATTTTATGAAAATATTATAATAAAATATAATATAATAAATAATAAATAAAAAGAAAATATAATAAATAAAATAATTTTGTTTCATATTCGAGTACCTAATTTTATGATTTTCTGTTTATTATAATTTTCTTAGGAATGCATTATTATTTTATACTTAATATGTTTTCCTATTATTGACTGATTTTTTCGTTACTTTGTGATAGTTCATTTTTTAAAAAAGGAATAAAACATTTTTTTACTTTGTTGTCTTTCACTTTTATAATATAAGTGATAGATAACAAAGTAATAAAATATTTTATTCCATTTTTTCCTATATTAAAAAGTCTTATCAAAGTACTAGACTTTATTTGCATATTTATTGAACCTATTATTACTCTTGGTAAATGGAAGAAGGGGTTATGTAAATTTAAATTTAAAAAAATTGCAAAAAACTAATGAATAGCTAATATTTGTGTATTCTTGAAAATAATTCACAAACTAGCTCTATTAATAAAATAAACTAATTTTAAAACTTTAAAATACAAAAAAAAATGGTAATTAATTTTACTAAAGTCGGTATCTCATGTGCATATTTTTGTAACATAACTCCTTCTTCCACTTACCCCTTCAGTTGTCAAGCGTAATCAAATACTTCACGTATCATCAATAGTTTCATAGCCTACTAAATGAAAAATATATTTATCCCAAAACAGATCGAAACACCTAAAACATATCGTTGCATTCAGAAAGAAAATGCTGTTTCCAGCGATGTCAAATGCAAGTGCTGTTATCATTAAACAAAAATCAAGTTAATCTTGAATTTCAAATATGCGAGACAAAAAAAATGAAAATATACCCTAAAAGTGACAAACATTTCCTTATGTTTGTGTACAAAATTTCATTAAGAAATCTCAAAGTGTTCTCAAGATATTTGACCGGTTGAAACTCTCAAATTTTTCATCATTTGAGCATTATCAGCGGATCACTCATAAATTTATACTATCCCTTTAAACAGTCATTGTTAGGGATTGCCATAATAAATGAAGTACAAGTAACCTGGGATAGGGATAACCCAAAATCAAATCAAGCATATTATTTGATCAATAAAATCCATGATTTCTACTGGTCTACACACAGAGTAATGATGATGTGAAATAAAATTAAAATAGTGTACTCGACTTTATGCCAGAGTTAAATGATGTTAAAATTTTAAGTATTTAGTCTAAACATGTTTTTTTTTCTTTTCTAGAATCGACTATTACACCATAGACAACACTTAATAACAAAGGGTCCAAGCAAAGTTCAGGTAAATCATTATAAAATGACGAATGCGCTAGAATCTATATGTGCTTAAAATCTATCACAATATATTTACAATTACCATTTTATTTTGTTGGTTTCAAAATAATCTTTCGTAAAATTTAATCCAGTATTATCACATTCAACGGATTTATGAAATTTGTTCTAAAAAATATATTATATAGAATAGGCCCATCTACCTGAAGACCGTTAAAGAACCAATTTTACAACACCTGTAACAGATGTATCTTAAAGAAATCCACAGTTTATACAGAGTGTGCAAGTTTATACTGAAGTTTGTATATACTGAAGTTTATACTAAGAGGAAAAATGTTAGATAATATAACTTGATATATATTAATATATCAATAAATCAAAATGTGAAGCAATGGTGTTTGGTGCATCGTTTGCCAAATTAAAATGAAGAGCTGAAGAGCTTGATAAACAACCTGCACAGAACTGGCAAGAATTAAAACAAAAAATTATTAAAACAGCCTTAAAGTTGGTCCCTTTACAAAAACGTAGAAAACATCCGTGGTGGGATGAAGTTTGCGAGCAAGCAGTATTAAGCCGAAGTAAAGCATTCAAAGATTGGAACAGTAAAAAAACAGCAATAAACTATAACATCTTTTTGGAAGTAAGAAAAGAAACATCGAAGCTAATTAGACAAACTAAAAGAAAATATGAAAACAATCAACTTAATGAAATAGAAAAAGATTTCCAAAAAAATAACACCCGAAACTTTTACAAAACATTTAAAACTAAATTAACAGGCTATCAACCGCAGAGCCTATGCTTTCAAACGAAAAACAGACAACTAGCTCTAAATAACCAAGACAATTGCAAAGAACTTGCGAAATATTTTGAACAAATACTAAACTGTCCTGAGCCCTTAAACAAATTACCAACACTAAACCCTAAACAAACAAACCCAGATTCATTAGCACCGAATGAAGAGGAAATACTTAGGCAAATCAAGCGGCTTAAAAATAACAAAGCTTCTGGTGAAGATGGAATCACTGCTGAACTTTTGAAATCCGTTTGTCCCGAACAGGGACAGTTAGAACCGAACATTGGTGAATATCAGGCAGGTTTTCGACCGGGCAGATCCTGCCCTGAACAGATCCTGAATCTAAAGTTGATTCTAAGACATCAAAAACTGTACAATAAAAATCTTGTCTGTACATTTGTGGATTTCAAAAAAGCATATGATTCTATTGACCGCGAATCTTTATTCCGAATCTTGAAAGAACAAGGACTAGATCTGAAAATGCTGGCAATTATTAAAGCAACGTTAACTAACACGAGGTCAAAAGTTAAATTCATGTGTGACATCTCAGAACCCCTCGAAATTAAAACTGGTGTGAGACAAGGGGATGGACTCTCGCCACTCTTATTTAACTGTGTTCTAGAAAAAGTAATACAGGAGTGGCGTGAAAAAAAGTCGGCACTGAATATTGACCAGCCCATTAAACTGGGGAGAACCAACATCAAAATTGATTGTCTGGCATTTGCTGATGATCTAGCAATTTTAGCTCAAGATGTATTAACGGCTCAAAAACAGATTGAAATCCTAAAAGAAACAGCAGAAAAGGTAGGACTCCAAATATCCTTTGAAAAGACACAATACATGACCTGCAACAGACTAAGAACACCATTTCTAAAAACAAAATATGGTAACAACAGACGGGTCTCTCAATTCAAATATTTGGGTGAAATAATCATGGAAAATGGGTTGGAAAAAGCGGTCAATAAGGGTAGATGTCAAAAAATGGAAACGGCATTGAGACTTACACAAAATATTTACAACAAAAAATGCCTATCTAAAAACACAAAACTAAGACATTACAACACGGTTATTAAGCCAGAATGTCTATATGCTGCAGAAACGCTCATTTTGAATAGAAAGAGGGACATCGAGGACATTGAAAAGAAGGAAAGAAAAATCATAAGAAAAATCCTAGGCCTCAAACAAATAAATAGCACAACATACCGACTTCGAGAAAACCAAGAAATCAAACAATACACAGATATACATAGCGATATGAGAAAAAGAAGACTTAAGTTTTACGGACACATCAAACGGATGAATCCGAGTAGGCTAACTAGACAAATAGTCGAATTTTATGAAAATAGGAGTAGAGCTAAAGTAGAAATAATTAAATGGATTGCGGCAATTAAAGAGGACCTAAGATCAGCAAATATTACACAAAGTGAAATTCAGGATAGAGGTTGTTTCAGACACAAGGTTAACGTTTGGAAGGTTGGCCAGAGAGAAAAATGTAGGAAGACTGGAACAGCTTGGTCTGACGAAAGGAAAAAAGCTCATAGCGAAAGAATGAAATTAGTATGGGCTCAAAGGAAGGCTAACAACAACAAACGCCTCTAATTGTACTTCGCGTGGTCCACCAGAGCCCATACGTGAATAATAATAATAATATACCCATAAATCAAAATGTGAAGCAATGGTGTTTGGTGCATCGTTTGCCAAATTAAAATGGGCGATGGAGGGGGGTCTTTTGCTATATCCTCAGCTTCCATAAAGCATTCGTGGGCCCACAGGTTTTTTTAGCGGATGGGTGGGGCTCGTTCCCAGTCAAGCATCTAACAAAATGCTCGTTTAAATGGAGACGCAGGTCGTTGTGTATTCCACATGAGATTGTGGAACTCAGCAGTTGGGTATATGTGACACTCAGCTACTGTTGTCTCATTGGACGCTGTATATACATATATATATATATATATATATATAAATATATATATATATATATATATATATATATATATATATATATATATATATATATATATATATATATATATATATATAATGCGCACTCTGGTTAGCAATCATAAATCCTTCCATGCTATTGTTATTCTCTGTAGTATACTATAGTGAGCATTATTTCATAAAATTCCACTCTGCAGTTGGTCTGAAGAGACAGCCTGATTAACCAGAGGCTTAGAAGGAAATAGCCGTCCACATTTCTAAATTTTTAACCGTGATGGTTCAAATGATTTATTGTTTCCTACTTGAACAATTCCATTCAGTAATACAGAACATACAGAAATACTGCGGTGATATGGACATTTCTAATAAGCTGAATGAATGAAGCTGGGTTAAAATAAGTCACTTCAAACTGACTCATAAATGACTTGTAAAGGAAGAAGTTATCCTTTGCTGTGAGTGTTGTGATAAACAACAATGCCTTGACACTTTAAAACATAAAATTTCAGTATGTGTGACAAGGCTGAAGAAATACAAGAAAAGCAATAAGAGAATAATGGATAACAAATTATTCCAGAAATCATAAAGACATTTTTACAGTAATCTCAATGTAAGTGTTAGAAACCTGATTAATGGCTTCTCGACTAAAGAAGAGATAGAGGCATGCTGGGGCAATCAGTTAGGTACAAAGTTTTTACACAAAAACAACGCTTGCTGGATAAAAGAGGAACATCATGCTTATTTTAACTTAATAAATGGAAAGCACCAGGGCCTGATGGAGTGCAATATTACTTGAGGAAGAAATTATGGTGCACACGTGATAAGCTAACTAAAGTCATTATCTAAATATTAGTAGAGCTACAAAGTGCACCATTACTTCTAACTCTAGGAACAATAAACATTATTCCAAAGGACCATCAGAATACACAATATCTTACAAAACATCGCCCCATAATCTGCCTCGCCACGATATATTAAGTCATGCTTGCATTTGTGATCGAATATATGCCATTGTGAACGCAATACTATCATCGTCGAGTAGCAGGGTTGTATTAAAGGAACAATGCGATGCAAGGAACAATTGGTTATTGATTCAGTCGCTTGCAATCAGGTGTATGCCAAGAAACGAAATATTAATATAGCACATATCGATTATAAGAAGGCCTTCGATTTTGTACCACACGAATGGCTTATAGAAATCTTAAATATCTATAAAATAAATCAGTCAATAATAAATCTCTTTAAGATATTCATGTCAGTGTGGAGATCCAAAATCCATCTTAGTGAGGGTACCATAATATAACAACTGCAGAAATTTCAATTAGCAGAGGTATTTTTCAAGGAGATTCGCTCAATTCTCTTTGGATCTATATCGACATGAACTCACTCTCAAACCGACTAAACTCCACCAAATATAACTCCACCAATACAATTTGACTGGAGAAGTGCTGCATA
Organism: Cosmopolites sordidus; assembly: GCA_031761425.1. Lineage (NCBI taxonomy): Eukaryota > Metazoa > Arthropoda > Insecta > Coleoptera > Curculionidae > Cosmopolites > Cosmopolites sordidus. Next base: position 1,490 of record JARFXV010001688.1, on the reverse strand, counting down.
TTAAATTTCAATAGAGGAAAACTGCTAAACAATGCTTTTAAGACACAGAACGGACAAAATATATATATATATATATATATATATATATATATATATATATATATATATATATATATATATATAGATAGATATATATATATATATATATATATATATATATATATATATATATATATATATATATATATATATATATATATATATATATATATATATATATACACACATATATATATATATATATATATATATATATATATATATATATATATATATATATATATATATATATATATATATATATATATATATATATATATATATATATATATATATATATATATATATGTATATATATATATATATATATATATATATATATATATATATATATATATATATATATATCATCATCAACCCGTTTCAATCCACTGCAGGATGAAGGCCTCCTCTTCAGCATGCTTCTAACTCTCGCGGTCCTGAGCTCTCCGCTGCCATTCGGACTCAATATACTTAATAATATCATCAGTACATCGTGTTTTCGGTCTTCTCCGTGGACGTTTGCGGTCAAGCGGTATCCAGTCCAGGGCCGCCCTGGTCCATCTTTCGTCCCATCGCCTCGCTACATGGCCTGCCTACTTCTATTTCAATTACTTTATTCTTCCAATGATGTCACTCACTTTCGTTTGTTCTTTGATCCATGTGCAGGTCTTTTTATCCTTTCTGGTAATGCCAAGCATACATCTTTCCATTCTCCTCTGTGCTACTCGAAGTTTTTGAGCTGACTGTGATGTGAGTATCCAGGTCTCACTTCCGTATGCCATAACGGGCAGGACACACTGATCAAATACTTTTCTTTTCAGGCAAAGTGGTAGTTTGCTCTTAAATACTATGTTGAGTCTGCCAAATGCCTGCCAGCCACATATAAGGCATCGTTCCACCTCTCGGACGGTATGCCCTTCCATATAGTGATCTACAACTTCCAAATCCATTCTTAAAATAGAAATTATTTCGCCCACAGCAAATTTATTGAACATGACCTGACTCTTCTTCTGGTTTATTTTCAAGCCAAATGGTTCCCCAGCCCTTTGCAGCTCTTGTACGTGACTTTGCAGCTCTTGTACGTGACTTTGCAGCTCTTGTTCGTGACTTTGCAGCTCCTCTGGATCTTGTGAAAGAAGAATGATATCATCTGCGAATATCAGATGATTCAAGTATGCACAATTAATCCTTTTTTCCATCCTGTTCCCAATCCAGATTACGGAACAATTCTTCCAGGCAGGCTGAGAAAAGAAGAGGCGATATTGCGTCACTCTGCCACACGCCCTGCTCTACATTTATTCCAACCTCAAGATAGTCAAGGTGGACTGTCGTTGTAGCTTCATCATATATCGATCCTAGTAGATTTACATAGGCTTTCTCTACACCTTGATTAAGCAATGCATCCGTTATGGCCCGCTTTGAGATTGAATGAAATGATTTTTCCTAAT
>JARFXV010001687.1:15000-219316 GCA_031761425.1 Cosmopolites sordidus | reverse complement strand
ATATTCTTAAGTTTGTTAATATTTTCACGTAACATGTAATAAAATATGTTTTAGTATTTTAGTTTTGGTGTGAAAATTAACTTAAAACAAATTCTCCAATATGTACAAAATGTTTTAATTGCATCCCAAACATTAGGATATTTTTATATCTAACTTTAACTTGTATTAAGATATTGTAAACAAATGATGTAAAACTTCTAGACAAGTTTCCTTGAATCAGTTGCATATAATTGTAAATAAATTATTTATGAAAGTTTTTTTTTATTTTAAATTATTGATTTCTTTTTGTAAAACCTGATTATGCTTAGCATTTTCAGGCATTAATATTGTATGGGTTTAATAAAATTTAGAATTTTATGTAAAACATTAGGTGTATGTAAGTTTATTATTTATTTGTTTGGATGTAAACAATATAGAAAAAAAATAATATAGAGCCACATTCGTCCATCTGTTGCATTTACAGTTATGTATTGATTGACTTAAGGAATAATCACGAGGTGTTAGTTTGGAACCTACTAGTGTGTAACAAAAGTTTTTGTGTTTTTGAGGTACTTTTGGTGCTATTTCCTGCTTACAAAAATTATATTTTTTACTCTTTTTTTTTACTCTTAATATTATTCCTTGTTTTCGATTACCTCAACCTGTCTTTGAGCAAGTAACTCTTTTTCTCTTCGGTACCATGATGAGGCTTTGAGGCGAAAAATTGAACAAAGTCAGATTCTATCGGTTCTTCAGTCCTGATTTTTTTCCTCATAAAAATGAGTTATGAACTGGAACAATTGGTAATCTGACGGAGCGAGGTTGGAGCTACTTCTATCTTGCATTGTTTTGCTGTTGGAGGACTTTTTTACTGTTGACCATTCTCAAGTTGAGCTAAGCAGAGTTCTACTAACAGAAACTGAATTATTACGACAATATTTTCCCCTATCTTCAAGAAGAGTCTTGTATGTATTCCTCTTCGCAAATCTCAAGAGTGGTGTTACTCGCTTTGAAGCCTTTTTAAAATATTGTTTTAAAATTACCCTAAATTCTCGACTTTAGTGTGGCCATTTTAAAGTTTTTGTTAAGAACCATCGACTTAATATTTCGCAGTGGAATCACTTTAGTACTGAAAACGGAATGTATATTTATCAGAGGAAAAAGTTGAAATCGGATTAAACCACTGAGGAGTGAAGTATAATCTTTTATTTATAAACAAATGCAAATACTTTTATTACATCCTAGTATGTTGATTATAGAAATCCTTCAAAGTAGTTCACTAAACATTACCGTCGATAGTGTGCTACAGTTAAACTTTTTATTGTCTATACAGTCAGCTAAATGATCTAAAGTGCAGGGTTCCTAATCAGAGGTCGACGGACAAAATAAAAATAAAATTAAAAATTACGAAAGCATAGATAGAGGCATTGTCAAGTAATTTTTTTTTATTATTATTAAGGGGTCTGTGCCGATCATAGTGATAGAACCCTCTTAGGGGTTCGACGTTGAAAAAGGTTGGGAAAGGCTGATCTAGAGTAAAATATCTCAAAAACTAGCTCACAATACAACTAATTCTTCTTGTTGCAAATTTTATCGGAATTTAAAAATGTCACTTATAACTGAAGAGGTGACTACAATTTGGCAGTATAATTTGCTCGTTTTATCTCTTGGGAATTTACTCCTTTTACATCTTCTTGGGCATATGATTAAGTAGCGCTTTTACAATAATTAACCTATATTTTAAAAACCAGGCGTCTCTTCTTTCTCGTTCGGTATGGTAATCCTCCTAAATATATATATATATATATATATATATATATATATATATATATATATATATATATATACAATATATATATATATATATATATATATATATATATATATATATATATATATATATATATATATATATATATATATATTTATATATATATATATATATATATATATATATATATATATATATATATATATATATATATATATATATATATATATATATAGATTTGGCTACCTCATTCACGTAAATGGTTGTACGTCATTAAAATCTATGACACACTTCGTTACAATGTTACCACATCAACACCAAAATACCCAGATTTTGGCATTTGTATGAAAAGTAACCCGAAAAGTTTTTTCTTTGAAAGTTTTAATCAAAAATCTGTTTCGAAACTTCTGCTTGTGAACATTGCGGCTTTTCATTTAATTCACATAAAGTTTAATTATTCACTATAATTATTCACTATCACTAAAACAACTTTCAACATCTGAATCGCTGTTCAAGTAAATTATTAGGGGATTAACTTCTAGTCTATCAAATACTCTTTCGCGATTCAACCATCTTTCAATCCCTTCTTCTGTATGTTTGATGCTGTACATCCAGATCTGTGGTGTACCTGTTGCTAAACCTTCTTTCCACATATCCAAACAGTTATCAATCGTTTTTCCATCTCGACTTATATGACAATTGTAATAATTTTTGGCCACATTTCATATCAATTCTATAGGATTGAATATGCAATGATAAGGGGGAAGACGTAATATTGTGGCCATACTCTTTAGCGCCATATGATTTGCCACATAGTCTTTTTTAGGTTTGTTCCTAAAAAGAACATTATGAAACACAAACCTGTCCCTTTAATTACTGTTTACCGAATAACGATTTGCAGCAGTTCACCTTTCAACATAGTACAACAAAAGGAAGATTATGCTTCGTCGTCCATTCTGCAATTTTTGGATTTATCTATACACTAGTTGCAGGTTTATCCATCAGTGTACTGTATGGTGCATTATCCATGACAATAACTGATGGCTCCTCCAATATTTTCAAGAGCTTGTTTTCAAACCATAACAGAAAGTGATCTTGATTCATTTCTCCATGATAATCGCCTTTTGTTATAGAAGATAAAACTAATTCGGAATAAAAAATCCTCTGGAATAAAGCCGTTCTTTTTTCCAGCATGAAGAACAATATATCTGCAATAACATGTTATTATTGATACGTCTTAAAACAACTATTCATGACAACATAACATTAATGGCTCTTAAGTATTAGATATAGTACTCACCTGTGTCCATTAACTTTTGTAGTCATTACACTCTTCTTGTTATCATCTTGCCATGAGGGACTCAATGTCCCATTTTGAAATATCCATGTTTCATCCAAATAAACAAAATCAAACAGAGATTCGACTTTGGTATTTTGACATATCTTCAAAAATTGGATTCGTTTAAAGGCAATATCTGGAAGTTCCATCACACTCCTACGTAGATTATCCTTACTCCATTTGAAACTAATTTATTTTAGAAGTGTACGAAATGAAGTTTTACATCTATCAAGAGCTGTAAGTTTTTTTATTTTTTCATGAAAACTTTCAAGATTAACTGTTTGTTCTGAAATAGTTAAATAAAATTTCATAAAAATACAATATTGCTATGAAAATCTACTTCCTTTTTTCATACATTTCATAGATTTGATTGCAAATTGAGCCCCCATCAAGATGGTCTAGATTAGGTTTGGATGTAGACGCTTTTTCTTCAGTGATTTTAAGATTTCGATATTCTTCAACTTTTTCGAAATTGCACCAATACTAATATTTAATGCAGCTGAAACTCGCTAAAAAACTCCAATTAACCACGAGACCTATTCAATTATTAATACATACATCTCTCACAGCGTTTAATGGCAAAAGAGGAGCCTCATTATCTAATTCCTGTTCCAAATAACTGATAAGTGACGAGACAAGTTGCTTACACCGATTTCTTAACGGTTTTCGCCAGAACCAGAAGATAGCTAAAACAGCAAAGAATACAGTAAAAATAATTCAAAACGTTTGGAGGCACAACCCAGAAACGATCAGAATATGAAAATGATAGATTCGACGAAGAAAGTTGTGTTAGGCTGGCAACACTGCCCAGAACCACAAACCTAAATGTAATCTTGACAGAGAATTCACAGAATGTGATCCACAGGCTCACCGTATTATTATTCTTTTTATTTTATTTTATTCTATTCGAATAGGATTAGAGTAAGATGGAAATAGAAATAGTGCTTCGAACTTTAAATGATTTTTTTTGGATTTAAATTGGCAACAGATTGTACTAGATTGATGACGCGCAACCATTATTTCCTTGAATGAGCTATAGCTATAGTTGTTTTTAATGTACATATCTTTTATTTGTAAGATAAATTATTTGTTATTATTTGTAAAGTAAGTTTTAGAGTTTCTGAAAATTTCAAATAATTTCGTATAATAAATAAAATAAATAAGGACGTATAAAGGTGAATTGTCACTGAATAGTTTAATTACTGTGATTGCTGTATGTGTGTGTGTGTGTGTGATGTATAATCACTATAATTATAATGAATCTCGGTTTATATTATACATCTTCCTGTGGTGATACAGCCCGTTAATGAGCCTTAATTTCCTTCAACCTTCATCTCCAACCGGATCGATCCCCAGCAGCTCCTTGCTAGTTTTTGTGCAGTCGTTCTTCAGCATATTTTCTTTCATTGTTCTGCCAATGTGTTTTTAGTCTCCATCTTGTTCTATTACTCACTATTCACCCCTCTATGATATTCCTTGGTATTCAGTTTTTTGGCATTCTCATCAGGTGTTCCGCCCATCTCAGTCACTAAACCCTCACATTTTACCCTTTTACAATTGCTTGAATTCGAAGTTATATCTACAAATTCCATTGTCGTCGATAGCACCAAAAATTCTCCTGAGTACTCTTCTTTTAAATACTAAGTTTTTCAAATACTGCAATATCTTCTGTTTTGTTTGTGATGGTTCACGTTTCGCAACCATAAGTGATTACTGGACAAATGAGTATTTTATAGATTCTAATTTTCGAGTTCCATTGAATAATTTTAGATTTTTATACATATTTACTATATTCCTTTTATACACCTAATGAATTTCTTTTTAAGTTATGTGCTTTTATTTAAATTATAAACTGTTAGAAGATAATATTTGTTCTTTATGTTTTCGAGTTTTATTATTATAAAGGGTTGTTCAATAAGAATATCAGAACTTTAAAATGAGGCACAATGATAACTTTAGGTGATAATTCAGTATTTTTTTTGTTGAAGAATAAATAATAAACTAATATACTGATAATAAATAAATAATAACATTATCAATAGTTTTGATTGATTGCGCGGTTGGCTCTTGGTGAAACATAGTAACAATGATAATAATTAAAACACTTGGTATTTGTTTCACAATATATATTGTGAAACAAATACCAAGTGTTTTAATTATTATCATAATAACATTATGTTTTGCAAATACTATCGTTCAAATGTCTCCCTCGGCTTCTTTTGATGATCTAATTTTTAACTTTTCCACTCATATCGTGTGTTATATTTTCAATGGCGTGCTGAATGTTTCGCTTGTGTCAATAATTCTTCGGGGTTTATTTCTATGAAAGATATTCTGTTAGTATATTCCTATAGCGCTCACCATTGACAGTAACATGATTTCCATCATTGTCTTAAAAAAAATAAGGCTCTATTACTGCTTCAGCTCAAAAACGGCACTAAACAGTGACTTTCTGAGGATGACGAGGTAACTCCGAGGAATCACTTGTGGATTCCACGGTCCAAATCCTACAATTATGTTTGTTCACAAACTCCCTAAACCAGAACTGCGCGTCGAAAAAGAATATTTTTTCCCAAAGTGTGGGTCGCCTTCCAGCTGCTCTAGAGCTATAGTGTAGAGCTTTAATTCGTGTGTTTTTCAATGTTGAATTGATATAATATATTGAACACAGTGGTCTATGAGTGACATTTACATTTCAAATAGTGTTGCCGTTGTTACGTTTCAAAGTTCTGACACTTTATTGGATAAGTCATTATGATAATATAATATAAACACTTTTTTAAGTTGATTTGTTTTTAAATTTGAAATAGCAAATTTTAATGGTTAAGAGTAAAGCAGTATTTATCAAAATTTCATAAAGTGGTTCAACAAAATTGTACTTGCTAATGCCAACTCAGTTTTAAATTGATACTTGTAGAAGTTCTGTTGGGCTACTTTATGACGAATAAAACGTTTAGGGAATATTTTGGGTCCATTGGTGAAGTACCTTTTATAAGAAGAAATATTATTGCCTATTTTATCTTACATTATATTTTTTTATAGTACAACCGAGATAAAATAGTCTTTTTGATAGTTATTGCTCTGAGGCTTTAGAAATTAAAAGATTTATTTTATAATGTAAAAATAAAAATATTTAACATTATATAAATTTTGTTTTTTTATCTCATGTTAAGTAAAACAGTAAGCAAATAAACACTTGTGAATTTGAAATATCTTTGAAATACTAGACGAGAGTTGTTCAAGAAGTTTTTTTACCCCACACAGAGATAGCGCCAGCATGATAAAATTATTATGACATATCTCAACTACGATTCGAAGTTCTAGACACGTGCGTCTCTCAGTTTATTTGTGGCGATGGAGTAAAGCATTTTGAAATTATCTGAAAAATAAAATTAAGTTCGAGCTGTTATAAAACACTTTATTTTAAAGGGGTTAACATCAATGGACTTGGGCGTGGGCCTAGCAATTCCTCTCCAGAAAACAATTATTGCTACTAAACCTGATGCGCAGTTTGTACAAAGACAATAGAGTGATTTTTTAGTGCGTCTGAACTTTAAATTCAAATATAGAACAACATCCAAATTAGATGCCTTGAAACTATTTATTTTATGTGAAATAACATTCAATGGGTATTTCAAAACAATTTCGGACAAATACCCACCCCGGCTACTTTGGACAATCATTCTGACAATTCAATTTCCGAACACCTTTTCAAACAATTGGGGTCTTATGTCGGCAGTTGTTCGAGTTATGTTGGCTTCCAAGGCATCAATAGTTACTGATTTATCGGCATATATGAAAGATTTAACCTAACTCCAAAGAAAATAATCTAAAGGCCTTAAAACATACGACCTCGGTGGTTAATTAACAGGTCCGTTCCTCGAAGTAACTTTCTCCCCGAATTGTTCCCTCAATAAATCGATTGTTGCGCTGACTGCATAACATGTGGAGCCGTTCTGTTAGAATCACATCTCTTCAATACCATTCAAATTCGGAATTCAAAGTCGAATAATAAAGCCGAATTACCTGCGAACACTAACGAATTGATAAATTTGGATCTTCATCAACAGTGGCCAGCAACAGCGGCGATATTTTCTTCGGAACGCACTGTTTTTTGTCTTTTGTTTGTTTTAATATCGAGTAGCGTGAAATTTGTTCGGAATTTGTCGATAATTCGATGAATACATCGCTCGGTTGGGCGATAGGTGATCTATCAGTTTGGCGCACAGAACACTGATTCTGATAATAAATTTCGACAATATGCAAGCGTTCCTCTTATGTTAAACGTTTCATGATGAGCTGCCAGACAGCGGAAACTCGTAGTTTGTTCTTAGCGACCCCTATCAGTAGCTCCTACATACTAAAAAAATTACCTTTTACATTGTTTCCTTCAAAGTCGTTGAAAAACCTAAGAATTATTATTAGGAATGACAGGTTGTTGAAAATGAATCCAAAAGAGTCAAAACTGGTTTCCGTCCCGTAGTCTTTTTGGTTCTGCGAAAGATTTTTGCGGATCTAGTTTCGCGCAGATTTACTTCGTACTTAGTTTATTGGTGAAAACTAGATTATCGGTTGCGTGAGCCAAATCCTTCCGATGTGAGGTTCATTTTAAATCGAGTCTCGGCCTTCTGAGAATGTTTTCACCTGAAAACTTCGACACTTGACAAAATACTGTTTCCATAGGCTTGTTGAGGTTTTGCAAAAGTTTCCGAGGAACTATGCCCAAATCTGAAATAAAGCTTGATAGCGCTTTGTCGTTCGAAATTGTTCAGAATGCTCTAGAAAAATTGGGCTTCCAGAAAGAATTGCTATGAACCACCAAGTGACTCTAGGGAGTTCAAATTCATACTGCAGACGCACCAGATGTTGGCCTGTCGCCCTTCGAAAGTGGAAGCTAACAGTGTTGCTAGATCGAACTCTACGTCGTCAGTCTCGTTGCCTCGTCTCGTCTCGTTTTATTTGCACGCATTGTGCACAGCTTCAAATTTGATTGACTCAATATATCGATCATGTTGGAGGTGAGCATTGAAAGAAGTCGACGCTCGCTAACGGGCTGTAGCACCATAGGAAGAAGAAAAAGAAGAAGAACCTCGATGGACATACAAAAAGAGTAAAATTCCACTCTAGAGAATTCTTCCCTTTTGTTTCCGATGGTAAAAAGTTTGCGACTGTATTGAAATGAAAAATTCAGTGAAATCGTTACAGAAATTCACAATGTGGTAATGATCGCGTACTACGGATACGCGAGCCTGCTGATATTATAAACATCTCGATAGACTGGTCCACTACATTATATTTTTTATTGGGGGTATGAAAAGGTATAGTTGACTAAAGACAGATTCGAATAAACACTGCTCAAAAAGGTTTGAACTTATTTAAATGTAATTTTGCTGAGTTTCCCCGACATTTCGTAACAGCAGATGAAACAACGATTGCTCTTTACTCACCAAAGATGACGCAGTAGCCCAAATAGTGAGCGGAAGGAGGTAAAAGTGCGTAAACAATTTTACGGGATACTCGTGATGAATTTTTTATAGACTGGCAATTTTATATCTGGTAATTCAGACTAAGCGTCCATATTTGAACAAAAAGAATCACTTACGTTTAAAAGTGCTTCCACGTGCACCGTATTCGTCGGATTTGGTTCCAAGCAACTAATTTCTTTTCTAAAAAAAGAAATGGTTCGCTACACGAAGGTTCATTTCAAATGATGAGGTCAAAGCAGAGACATTCTGTGATTTTCCAAAGTTGGACAAATCGCATTATACTGAGGGTATTATATAGAAGGAAGGTCAAGATGATAACGTTGAAAGTAAAAAAAAAAATTGAAGGAAATTGAGTTTTCTTTTTCAGGTCGAGAACGAGACACGTATAAGCAAACAAAGCTCGTTAGCATATAATACATACATTGAACCCCTTAGACCGGAAACATTGTAACGTGTACTTTCTCATGAAACTTCTCCTAAAAATAAATTCCTCTATTTTTTTTGTTGTTGAATAATTTAAAAAATAATTCTACTCCAGAATTTTATAGATATTCGATAAAATTTGATGTGTTATAAGATCATGCCAGAATTATCGTTATCTTAACGAGCGACATCTCGTAGCAGGTTACCGTAGTGCTCTAATGTTAAAAAGCAGAAAATCGTTACAACTCTGATTATAAATCTCCATCCCGATCGATAGGTGGCAGGTAGTATAGTAGTATTATTATTTAGGTGACCTGATTTCATCTGAAAAATAAAGTAACGAATTTAAAAAATTGTAAATAGTAATTTTTGTGGCTTTATAAAATAGCTTTGCAAAAAAATTATTATATTCAATTTTATTATATAACTTAAAAAGCTTCGTCGAACGTGAAAAAGATTGTTGATTTAAATCATTTTAAATTTGACAGAAGTTTTAAAAAAAGTTGCTGTCCATAGATGCAGGTAATGCAGCGGTGGCTCGTGGGTTTTTAAAGTAGAAGGGCGTAGAAGAAAATAGCGCTGTTGAAGAATTTTTTTGCTTTTCCGTTCCACCTTTTAACTTTTCATGCTATTGAAACCCTATACTGGAGGTTAACCTGTGGTGATTTGGGCGGCGCCCTCTCTCACGATCCGCTACTAGGTTAATGTTTAAATAATTCAATGAAGGAACTAGAAGTTTTGCATAGGACATTGTTACGGGTGAGGAAACTTTCATATATTCGTACAAAACAAAACAATTTACCAATTATTTAATTATTAATTTATTTTAAAGTGAATAGAGACCAACAAAAGTTTGTTGTTCACACAGTGTTTAGAAGAGAAAAGTAATGTATTCTGGTGAGGTAGCTACTGTAGCATAAGACAATTGAAGGTTTGTACATACCCACCATATTTATGACCTTGTGATTTATTCTTCCGAATGTGACATATAAATTAGATGTCTTAGATCGCCACGTCTGAGTAGCAAAAGTGTTTAGAATAGGGCATGGGTCTAACAGTCCCCCCGGCAAACAATTGTTGTCATGATACCTGTAATCCAGTCCCTCGGATTGGTTGATTCAATGTAAATTCGCCCAGCATCGGAATATGGACATGAGTTTTGAAACATGGCATATAAAAATATTGTATTAACCAGCAGGTCTAAGTAGATTTCACTTAGTTTAGTAGAGTTCCCATAGTAGATTTTTAAAAGGTTAGTTAGAGCTTAGTCTAGTAGAGTTCACATAGTAGATTTTTAAAAGGTGTATAAAAGGCAACGTTAAACGAAGTCATGAAGGAAATGGGAGTACCAGCTCATCTCATTGGATTAAACCGGATGATGATGCTTAACTCTAAGGCAGTAGTAAAAATCCAACAATGCATTATGGTAAAATTTGAGATCAGGGAAGGTTTGCGACAAGGGGTTTGATTAGTACCAGTCCTGTTTAATATAGCATTGAATAAAGACAACAGCGAAACAGACAGAGACGTGAATGAAATAGTGTTAAATGAAGAAAAATAGATTGTAATATATGCAGATGAACTAGACATATTAACATGATCGAAAACATTATTAAGATAAACCTATAATTAAATTATGGTATATAAAAACCAAAAAAGGTAGTATAGAAATGTATTTAGACAAATCGAAGGCGATGGCAAAAAGAACTCTTCCAAGAGGAGAACAGAACCGGATAATCAGCGATGACAACGCTGAAGTTATGTAGCAATTTGTTTACACACGAGGCAAACTAAACGAAAACAATAGCATCAAAAACTAGTTACTCTATATCTGTGTAGAGCCCTCCAGTACTTATTTATGTCTGCAAGACGTGGACATTCACAAAGAAAACAGAAGAGGTACTTGCAGTATTTGACAGAAGATTACTCAGGAGACTTTTCAATGCTGTGAATGATAATGTGAATTAGAGGATCGGGTATAACTTCAAACGTAAGCAATTATACAAGGATTTGGTTATTCTAGACAATGTACGGGTATACTACGTTAGTCATTTCTCAGTTAATAGGCATCTTGAGAGACAAAATCAAGGGTTGAAAACTCGACGAGTTTATCAGTAACTAATATATGTAGTTCTGGATCCAGGTTTATCTGTAGGTCCAGTCGCTAAATAAAATTTAAAAATCATAGTTTTAATGTAGAGAAAAGCGTATGCTTTTATTTATTATAATTAATTAAAATATTATGTTAATTGTTTATTGTCTTCTGATATTGTTGCATATATATGCTATAATTGATATACGTCAGTGAAAGTTGAATACTAACAGTACAACAAAAAATTATAGTAGAAACGGCAGAAATGAAATTACAATAGTAGCGATAAAAGGCCTCCCAAGAAAATACATAATCAAGAACGAAACTGTGAGGGAAAATTTAAAGATAGAACCAAATATGTAGCTCTGCAGAACTGGATCTTTGTGACTTTCTCCTTTCCCCAAAATTGCAAATTCACCTCATTGCAATTCATCTCCTTTGCGCCCATACTAATTTCATTTTTTCACTATGAGCTTTTTTCCTTTCGTCAGACCAAGTTGTTCCAGTCTTACTACATTTTTCTCTCTGGCCAACCTTCCAAACGTTAACCTTGTGTCTGAAACAGCCTCTATCCTGAATTTCACTTTGTGTAATATTTGCTGATCGTATGTCCTTTTTAATTGCAGCAATCCATTTAATTATTTCTACTTCTCTACTCTACTCCTATTTTCATAAAATTCGACTATTTGTGTAGTTAGCCTACTCGGATTCATCCGTTTTATGTGTCCGTAAAACATATGTCTACTTTTTCTCATATCGCTATGTATATCTGTGTATTGTCTGATTTTTTGGTTTCCTCGAAGTCGGTATGTTGTGCTATTTATTTGTTTGGGGCCTAAGATTTTTCTTATCATTTTTCTTTCCTTTTCAACTTCCTCGTTGTCTCTCTTTCTATTCAAAATGAGCGTTTCTGCCCCATATAGACATTCTGGCTTAACAACTGTGTTGTAATGTCTCAGTTTTGTGGTTTTAGATATGCATTTTTTGTTGTAAATATTTTGTGTAAGTCTTAATACAGTTTCCATTTTTTGACATCTATCCTTATTGGGCGCTTTTTCCAACCCGTTTTCCATGATTATTTTACCCAAATATTTGAATTGAGAGACTCGTCTGATGTTACCATATTTTGTTTTTAGAAATGGTGTTCTTAGTCTGTTGCAGGTCATGTACTGTGTCTTTTCAAAGGAAATTTGGAGTCCTACCTTTTCTGCTATTTCTTGTAGAATTTCAATCTGTTTTTGAGTCGTTAATATATCTTGAGCTAAAATTGCTAGATCATCAACAAAGGCCAGAGAATCAATTTTGATGTTGGTTCTCCTCAGTTTAATGGCCTGCTCAATATTCAGGGCCGACTTTTTTTCACGCCACTCCTGTATTACTTTTTCTCGAACACAGTTAAATAAGAGTGGTGAGAGTCCATCCCCTTGTCTCACTCCAGTTTTAATTTCGAAGGGCTCTGAGATGTTACCCATGAATTTAACTTTTGACCTTGTGACCACAGTTTTTGATGTCTTAGGATCAACATTAGATTCAGGATCTGCCCGGTCGAAAACCTGCTTGATATTTACCAATTTTAGGTTCTAACTGTTTCTGTGCTCTGTCGAGTAGACATTGAGATAGACTCTTGTAACAAACTGGGAGAAGAGATATTCCTCTGTAGTTGTTTACATTCGTTCTATCTCCTTTCTTGTATAGTGGATGGATTAGAGCATCTTTCCAATCTTACGGAATCCGTTCGGTTCGCCAAACTTCTTGTAGAATTTTGGTTATTTCCTTGATTGTATCTGGACCAGCGGATTTCAAAATTTCAGCAGTGGTCCATCTTTACCAGAAGCTTTGTTATTTTTAAGTCGTTTGATTTGTCTAATTATTTCATCTTCATTCGGTGGTAATGAATCTGGGTTTGTTTGTTTAGGGTTTACTGTTGGTAATTTGTTTAAGGGCTCAGGGCCGTTTAGTAATTGTTCAAAATATTTCGCAAGTTCTTTGCAATTATCTTGGTTATTTAGATCTAATTGTTCGTTTTCCTTTTGGAATCAAAGACTTTGGGGTTGATAGCCTGTTAATTTAGTTTTAAATATTTTGTAAAAGTTTCGGGTGTTATTTTTTTTTGGAAATCTTATTCTATTTCAGTAAATTGATTGTTTTCATATTTTCTTTTAGTTTGTCTAATTAGTTTCGATGTTTCTTTTCTTACTTCCAAGAAGATGTTATAATTTATTGCTGTTTTTTGACTGTTCCAATCTTTGAATGCTTTATTTCGGCTTAATACTGCTTGCTCGCAAACTTCATCCCACCACGAATGTTTTCTATGTGTTTGTAAAGGGGCCAACTTTAAGGCTGTTTTAATATATAAAAATAATTTTTTGTTTCAATTCTTGTCAGTTCTGTGCTGATTGTTTATCAAGCTCTTCTGTCAGGGTTGGTTTTATTTTCGTAGGGTCGAATTTTGGTATTAGCAGTCTCTTTTGAATAAGTTTTCGAGGTTTTAAGCAAAGTTTGATTCTAATTAAGTAGTGATCCCTGTCTATGTTAGCTCCTTTCCTGACTTGAACATTCAAAATGTCTTTATAACTGGGGTACGAAATGTCAACTTGGTTTACTTCGGCTTAATACTGCTTGCTCGCAAACTTCATCCCACCACGGATGTTTTCTTCGTTTTTGTAATGGGGCCAACTTTAAGGCTGTTTTAATAATTTTTTGTTTCAATTCTTGCCAGTACTGTGCTGGTTGTTTATCAAGCTCTTCTGTTAGGGCTGGTTTTATTTTCGTTGGGTCGAACTTTGGTATTAGCAGTCTCTTTTGAATAAGTTTTCGAGGTTTTAAGCTAAGTTTGATTCTAGTCAAGTAGTGATCCGTGTCTATATTAGCTCCTTTCCTGACTTGAACATTCAAAATCTCTTTATAATTGGGGTACGAAATGGCAACACGGTCAATTTGAAATTAACCCATGTATGTGTTTGGGCACCTCCAGGTCTTTTGTTTTGTTATTTTCTTCTTAAAATGGGTTGACATTATTTTTAGACTAGTTGTGAACATAGTTCATTGGTAAGATTGGTTCTTCTACCATTATAGTTAGTACATTTATGAGCGGAAAAACTGCCGACAATTTTTCTGTACTTTCTTTCTTTCTCTAGTTGGGCGTTGAAATCACCCAATAGGATTTTTACATGGTTAGTGGGAATTTTAGAGATAGTCCTTTCCAGAATTTCCCAGGACTTATTTACCTTTTCAGGATTAGATTTGTTTTCTTCGTTAACGGGAGGTGTGCATTGATTAATGTATATTTTTTGTTAGCACACTTGAGGGATTGTGTCATAAGTCGATTATTTACTGGCTGGACATTAGTTATAGAACCAAGAATGTTTCTTGAGATAGCGAAAGCAACACCGAGATGTGGTGTATTTTTGAGTATTCTTTTGTCCGTTTTACTTTAAAAAGTTTGTAGTTGCAGAATTCCAAGATGTTATCATCTATCAATCTGGTTTCTTGCAAAACTAAAATTTGGATTTTTTGCTGATTCAATGTTCGCCCCATTTCGTATAGTTTTCCTGGGTGTAGGAGAGAATTAATATTTACCGTTTCGAAGAAAGTTTTTGTTTTTAGTTTTAGACATTGGCCAGAGGTCTCTGACTCCCTCTGAAAGATTTTGAGTTTAAGCCCGGACGCCCCAGAATCCGAAAGTCCTATCGTCTAAATGTCCTATGATCTAAAGATCATATAAATCTATCCATTCGGAAGGCGGGGATAATCACATATGCTCAAGGCGCCATCTCATAATGGACGTTTTCAGCAGCATAGATCATGCGAACCTTTATGGTCGCGAGCGTAGGGTAGCATATCAGATATACTCAAAAAGTTGCAGAGTGGGGCCGCGGAGAAAAATATATATAACAAATACTTTTCACCCATTCCCCACGTGGATGCCTTGCTCATTTCTTCAGCCGCCGTCATAACGGTAGGAAATGACGGCTCTATGGCCAGAACCGGACTCGGAAGATACTTGCTGACGTAATAGAGAAGGCTAAAGAAACCGGCAGAGCACCTACTTAAGGCTATAAGTAGGAGCTCTCTTCTCTAGTATCTGAAAAAGCAAATTGAGACAGAGTACTAAGATGTAGTATCTTTTTTCAGTGGAGCGGTTTTGGTTTGATAATTTAGCAGTGACAGCTCGGGAGGGACGATGTCGGGGAGCATTTATCACAGTAAACAATTTTTCAGGGCGAAACACCAGATTTTATTTCCGTTCAGTTTCTTTCCTTTAACTCATGTTCTTGGTTCACCTCCTGTATCGGCTTCCAATAACTCGAAAAGTAACAAGGAGGAAGGGGAAAGCAAAGAAAACTCTTCAGCAGCACTATTTTCTTCTACACCCTCCCATTTTAAAAATCCACGAGCCGTCACTGCAATTTAGTGGATCTGTAATCATGATGAATTCTAACAACTTATTCTGGATATATCTGGTATCGTTGTCATCGCATTTACCATAAAAGTTTCTGTGAAAATTCAATCCGGCCGATTTCTTAGCTATAACTCTACTCGGATATACAGGGGCAATGTTTGTACTTGTAGATTATTGATTATATCATCATTACCAATTTAAGAAGCGAAGTGTATGTAGAAGGAACTTTAATGTTGATGGAAAATGTTTTGAAACAGAATTAACTACCGCTTCTGAAGACTATTAACTTTAAACTGTCTGTTTTGCAGTTGATCTGAAGTTAAACATCAACATTTAATACGAGTTATAATTGCATCTTTGTAGTTTGACGTCTTCAAAGTTTTTGACTGTCTTAATCATTTCTTATATGCTACTGTGAAGTCATTATGTCAAAATCGTTGAAAATTGATCACCATAAGCATTAGCCATCCATTTGATGGACCTATAGAACAAATAATCGATCATCTTCCATTTAATGTTGATTTGTTATAAATATTTCGGTTTTCAAAAAAATATTGTATTATCTGAATCATTTGCAAATAGTCAACCATTCAAGGAAATCATAATCAGCTATGTATACATTCCTACATACCAGTTTGGGTGGCATGTATGTGTGAGCGATAGGTAATTAATTATTCGACATATTTAGATATACATATATGTGGATATTTAAATAAAAACTCATAAATATTGAATAATATGACGTGTCTTTTGAAAAATCAATATATTGTTTTTGTTTTATTCATTGGTCAACGTTAAAATAATTATGGGAAAGTAGCAGATGACTATTTGCGCGACGTAATGGAGAAATGGGTTTCCATGAACCTTTAAATATTTAAAGCGATTATTACAAGTATTAATTTTTTAGATTGTGACCTCGCAATATTTCCAGGTCATTGAAATTCGGATTGTTTTTCGTTCTGGTGAAATGAATAAATAAATATCGATTATTGACATTTCTAAATTTGATCCACGTGTTGGGAATCATGTTGATTATGCCATTAAAATATGAAATATAATACTAAATTTGGTTATAATTTTATGGTGGGTCCTTTGAAAAGTAAGTTCGTCTGAAAATCAAAATTTATCAAATCAAAGTATTATCTACTGTACAGGTGTAAAGTTTTGATGTTGTTTGACAGAAGAAATTTTAGCGACTGGACAAAAAATCGGGTGTTTGTATTTTCTTAAGTTATAAAAACGGCAGAACATAATATTTTCCATATATCATGTGATTTCTGAAGCCAAGAATACTTCGTAGACGTAAAAGAAGCCATGTTCTGTGTACGGTGATGTTGCCGTTGACGATTCCACGTGTCGGACATACCATTTTCTGGACGACCGGTCGAGATTGATAGCAACGAAATATTGGCGCTAACTGAAAGTGATCGTTCTATAACTTCAGAGGTCGGACAAATTCTTCAAACCAATCAGTCAGCAGTGACAAGGCAATTACGTCAATTTGGAATGGTTTACAATGTATGGACGCCGCATGATTTACCGCAGAAAAAATTGAAATGCTGAATTTCTGCTTCCGATTCTCTATTAAGGCCCAACGAAATGGATTCGTGTTTAAAGAAGGTTACAGGCGATAAATAAAGCATTGTGTATTATAATGTTAAGCGTAAGAGAATATGGTGCAAGCGCAGAGATGCTCCTTCAACGCAAAAGTCAGTTTACATCGGAAGAAGATTATGCTATGCATTTGGTGGGACTGGAAGAGTTTATTATGAGTTGTTTCCTGTAAACCAGAGGATCAATTCGGTGAAATACTGTTGACACCTAGGCAAACTAAATGTTGCAATCGAGCACGAGAATCAGAAGCGGACTGAATTATCCAATAGAAAAGGTATTGTGTTGTATCAAGACAATGCAAGACCAAATGTGTTTTTGTCCACCAGACACAAGCTTTAAAAACTTCACTGGGATGTTTTGATCCATTCACCATGATACATCATGATCTCTCGCGCTTAATATTATTCTACACAATCCATTTTTCATTACCTGTAACAAACAATGTGATTGAATTTGAAGCTTTAGTTAAACTAGCCTACAAAAGTAGGTTTCAATTTTAAAGAAAATATCGACATAGTGGCCTCTATTTTTAGAACACCCCGTATAAATGTTTGTTTTATTTGTTAATTTATTCCAGGTTGAAGTGTCACACTATATATAAAAATGGCGGACATGTTCCGGATGTGTTTTGGCGAGGAGTACGTGTTCAGAATAATTGATTTGTTTAAAATGAATAAATAAAGAAGATAATGCATCGAAAACAGTATTTTGAAGATTATTTGGTTTGTGTTTGTATTAATAGACAATGAAGTGAGGTAGAAAATCTACACTGGGATTTCTTTCCAAAAATGAATATCATACCACAAACTCCGTATTTGGTTAAAATGACACTGGACTTTTTTTGTTAATATGCTGAAATTGGGTGATCAACAGACAACTTTGGTTATGCTCTAGAAACCGTGATATATCAACTTATATGTAAAGTATTATATTTGAAAATTTCAACATTATTTGAATGACGAAACAATTAACCTAACTAAGAATTTTTTTGCTAAGGATATTTTTTTCTTGACAATAAAAAATGGATGATATGCACCAAAAATCATTTAATTTTTCTTATGGACTTTCTACCTTCACTCGCGTAAATACGAAGAGTTAGTAGAGAGTCTTCAATTCCTTTCAATATAGTCTTGAATACTTTTCAGAAATCATTATGTTCATCGTATTTGTAAAGTTTCTTCAATATCTTCTCATTCGTCAGTCGGTCTGCAGTCTGTCACTCTATCTCATAGTTTCTCAACCTTTTTAGTGTCGCTTCTCACTAAATAACCAAAAAGTTAATTAAAAAATGTTGCGATCCCCTCGCTATGATATGTTAATTTGATGTTTATCAAAGTTTTTCATCGGCCTGTTAACACGGCAACGATTGGTCGTTTTTTCAGTGTAGTGATTAATGCAGAATTGTTTTTATATTTAAATGGCTTATAAACTCCTAAGAACGCGTTGACATGCTTACGAATCGTGATAAAACGAATCATCAAGAAACAAAGAATCTTTGTCTTTATAGTAAATGACGACTCGTCAAGGACGGATATATGTGAATGGGCATTTATACATTTATACATTTATACATTTATACATTTATACCGAAACACCGCTCACAGCCACAAATACCGAACTACAAGATTTGTGTAACCCCATGTTTTTATATTACTTTTACCAGTTCGAACCTGTGCCCTCCACTTACACGCACTTGTAAAATGACCCTCCCACACATCTCCCGTTCAGCTGTCCATCCCCCTGTTCAGCTCCCACCCGTTCAGCTGTCCACATTAGTAAAGTTCAGTCCACATTAGTAAAATTTTGCGTGCGTGTTGAATTTACTGGAACAATTTGTTTGATTTATTTGGTGAACAACAGATGATTCGTGTGTGGGCTGTGCAGCGACAGTATTTGTGTGTGATTTTGTGTGTCAGAGCGTCTACATTGCCGCGCAGGCACACCACATAAAGACACAGCCCGCACAACGCACATTTATATTGATGTGGACCTAGCTTTCGCGGATGCGAGACGGATTATTCGTTCCGAGCGTACTTTGTCAGGTTCGTCTAAATTATGCGCTTTGGTAATAAAAACAAAGGAACGAGACGAATAGTTTCATTTTTAACTACGTTAACTACGTGCTAAATACTACCATTTCTTTTTTAACTCAGTTTTAAATAAATTATTAACAGTGCGGTAATAAAATAAATTAATAATATTAAATAAAATGGACAAATATGAGACAAAACAAAATGCATTGTCTACATCTGGTGAGGCAGTAAAGAAAAATACCAGATTGTGCAATGAAAGTTTTAACATGTGGATTTATTACCTTGGATGACAAGCCACATTGGGTTGTTATCAAATTCTGCCCGTGGAAAGCATGAGGCCTTCAAAATTAGTCCTGCACCTGGAAACAAAACACCCTTCTTTATAAAAGAAACAATTAGAATTTTTCTAGCGTAAATCATTCACCTTGAAAATTCAACAAATTGCTATTAACAAATCAAGCTGTAATGAGACCGCAGCACTTCAGGCATCCTATTTAGTAGCTTCAATAGTGGCTAGGGATAAGAAGCAAAAAAGTTCAAAGATAATAATTAAAACACTTGGTATTTGTTTCACAATATATTCAAGTTATTCTCTAACATGTTTCGGCCTCGCGACCATTCTCAAAGAGAGTTATGTATAAACTAAACTAAAGTTTCAAAGTGCTGTCTAATGGAAGTCGGTTTTTTCATCTCGTTAAATTTATTACACTATCAATAATTGGAGTATTTCCGAAGTCTAGCTGGGTGTTTGTTAGGTTTTTGCCGTCGTATATGGCTTTTTTAATTTCGAAAATTTCCAGGTAATTTAACAGCCTGCTTTTATTGCAGCTATGTATTATGTTAAAAAAATCTTATCTTATGTTTAAATCTAAGATTAATTATTATTATATTATTAAATATATTAAATATATAATATATTATATTATTAAATATATTAAATATATAATATATTATATTATTAAATATATTAAATATATAATATATTATATTATTAAATATATTAAATATATAATGTATTATATTATTAAATATATTAAAAAATATATTATTAAAAATAATAAGAACACCGAATAAATTAGAATTCGAAATATTTAGAAAACCCACGTATACCGATACAATTATTCACGCAAGTTCAAATCAGTCATGGAATGTAAAAATGTCCACTTTTCATAGTATGACCCACAGACTTCTAACGATTCCACTTAAAAAAGACAGCTATGAAAAAGAACTTAATATTATCAAAAATATCGCAAGGAATAATGGATATCAGCCAAGCATCATAGATAAAATGATAAAAAACAAGATTAAGAAAAACAACACCAAACATTTTTATGCCGCAACACCCGAAAAAGATTCTAAAAATTGGCATGCTATAAACTATATTCACAAATTAAGTTCAAGAATCACAAATCAGTTAAAGAACGAAAATATTAATATTATCTCTGTTAATAAGAATAATCTTACATCGATGTTAAACAATAACAAAGAAAGAGCAAAATTTTGTGACAAATCTGGAGTATACGAAATTAAATGTAATACGTGTGACGCTATTTATATAGGCCAAACGGGCCGATCGCTCAATGATAGGCTAAAAGAACATAAATATTCAATTTTACACAATCAGAGAAAGACGGGCTTTGCCGAACATTGTATAGACCAGAACCATTTTTTTAACATTAATAATACCAAATTAATACATAGCTGCAATAAAAGCAGGCTGTTAAATTACCTGGAAATTTTCGAAATTAAAAAAGCCATATACGACTGCAAAAACCTAACAAACACCCAGCTAGACTTCGGAAATACTCCAATTATTGATAGTGTAATAAATTTAACGAGATGAAAAAACCGACTTCCATTAGACAGCACTTTGAAACTTTAGTTTAGTTTATACATAACTCTCTTTGAGAATGGTCGCGAGGCCGAAACATGTTAGAGAATATCTTGAATATATTGTGAAACAAATACCAAGTATTTTAATTATTATCATTGTTACTATGTTTCACCAAGAGTCAACCGCGCAATCAATCAAAACTATTGTTAATAAAAAAGTTCAAAACTATACCACTTTCAAATGACACAATATGGAGACATATTAATGAAATGGCCAATGGTGTTCACGATCAAATAATTGAAAAGGTTAATTAAGAGAATTTTTTGCTATTCAGTTCGACGAGTCAACAGACAGGCACAATTTTTGTGTTTTGTCCAATAGGGACCGAGGGGCTAATTAAAAAAAATATGCTAGTTTACAAATCAATCCCTGGTCGTGCATCTAGCGAATGACTCTTTAAAGTTTTTACATTGCGGTTTGTATTAACGGCACGAAAGCGATAACCGGGAAGAACATAGTAATAGCATAGTAAAATTATGATAATCTAATCATAAAGACATTATGCCACATATGGAATGGACGCACTGCTTTATTCACAGAAATGCGCTTGATGTAAAAAAGACGCCAAATAAAAATTATTAATTTTATTAAAAACCGACCATTGCAGACGAAATTGCTTTCCACATTGTGCGAAGAAATGGCTCTCACTCATGGGACTCACTGCTTTTCCATACTGAAATCAGGTGGTTGTCTCGAGGAAAAGTTCTAAGAGGGTTTTTTGAATTGCGAGATGAATTAAAAATCTTTTTTACAGATAAAGATGGCTAATTTGCAGAGTTTTTACAAACTGGAGAAACTTTATTACTATTGGTTTACTTGGATGATATATTTCCACATTTGAATGACTTGACTACGAGTTTATAAGGTCGTAACAAAAACATTTTACTAATGACAGACAAAGTGAATGCCTTCATCAAGATGCTTGGTATTTGGCTTATGCGCCTTGAGCAACGCAATTTTAATGCATTCACTTCCTTGCTTCGGATTATCTTACTAAAAATATGGATTTAGAAAATTCTATTATTGATCGCATGTTGGAGAATATGAAAACGCATTTAAGCTAATTGAAAATTCAGTTACTGGAATATTTTCCAGATAGTAACAATGATTTGCCGAAATGATGGGTTCTCAATTCGTTTGATGAAAATATTCTTGCAGCTGCTGAATTACCTATTGAGATTCACAACCAATTTAGTGAAATATCGGAACTGAAAAACTTTACTACTAGAATTTTTAACTCAGGATTTAGATAAGTTTTGGCTTGCACGACGATGTGAATATGGAAGTCTAGTAACGGAAGATTTGAAAACATTGATCCCTTTCGATACACTTACGCGAGAAAGGCTTTTCGTCTATCGTGGCTCTACAAATTAAATATAGAAATCGTCAATTATTACTAGAAAATAATTTTCTTATGTGTGTTTTGCAATCATGATCCACGTACAGAAAAACTTTTAAGTGAAAAAGAGAATCAAACATGGTATTAAATTATTATTTTAAACAACATTAGCTATTATTTTATTTAAGTTTATTTTATTATGTTATTATCTGGTAATATTTTTAACACTTGTTTTTAACACACAATAATTTTCTAACACGCGTTTTTAAATAAAAAATACTTTAATAAAAGAATGTTTCGTATACGGGTCTTATTTTTTGAACACATTGCGATCCCCCATATTCCCGAACGCGATCCCTTATGGGTCGCGACCCACAGGTTGAGAAACGATGCTCTATCTCATGGAAAAGGCGACTAATTGAAGCTTCTTGTTATCAGGGTTGTCTTTTCAAGCTTGTTTGCTAAGCGCTTTTTTCTTTTGTTGTTTGACTAGCTCAGGGTGGATCTGGTGTTTTTCCGATCAGAAGTTCAGTTGCTCAACTGTTAATAATGCTTTTATGAGAAAAGTTATTTCTTCGTTTTCTTCACCAGTTTACATGTTTCTTTTATATACTCCTAAGTTAAGTTAAACGTTGTGTAAATTAAGTTACATAACTTATAACGCTAACAGTTCTCTAATCAACAGCATTATTTTTAAATAATTCAACGCGATGTCGAATGACACATTTAAGCTTTTAGCAACAAAATTTTCAGGGCATTAGATACATTTGTTATAAATGGTAAGATCATATATAAGTTTTATAACAAAACTATTTTTATTTTTTTCCTTATAATTAAAAAGTTATATCAAATTGAAAAAATATTTTTAAACCTAGTACCGATGACACGCCGATAATTCCCGAAAAAAACCGGAACTATTGTGACTTCACAATTGTACCGGATGCCAATATCGGTTCGTCTTGGAGAAATTCAGTTATATCGAAAATTTCTTTCACGCTCTTTCTGAAAAGACGTTAGGAAAGAATCTAACCATTGAAAGAATCTAATCATTGTTTTATAGGTTTAATCTATATCTTTGACTGCAAACAAGCAAGCGCTTTGACTGCGATAGAAAGCCAACAAAGCTTGCTATTGATTTGAAAATATACTTGTTTTTAATTGTTATTTAGGCTTTCGGTGCTGTTTTCGACGCTATACTCATATATCTTTACATAAGATATGGAGGCTCAAAGATAAGTTCAAAATGAAATCAGATTAGGGTTCGTTTTGCTTTTTGCATTCGTTTTTATAACATTTATTTATATTATTTAATTCATGTAGGAAAAACAAGTTAACGTGCCAAATTTATAAGAAGGAATATTTCTGCGTGTCTGCAAAAAACCTACATGTAGCAACACAACCGAGGGTAGTAACAATGAGAAAGCCATAAAGGATCGTCTATTTTGTAGGATATGAATAATAATATTCAAGAATTAGACAAGAATAGACAAAAACAAAATTCGACTACCAATTTGGAAGGTAATCGTATATGAAAAGATTTATACTTATGAAAGTTTTACAGGATAATCTAATTTGTGGATGGTTGAAGAGTATAGAAATTTGTGTGATCAGTTGGATGAATATCAACTAGTTAAATGTAAGACTGGCAAAGCAGTTTTCCATGGAATCAAAACAAACATTAAACTTGAAGAGATTTACCACTAAACACTAAAACACTTTTTTGAACTGCTCGACGCACGTTTCGCTAACCATCTCCTGATGATGCTAACATGGTTAGCAAAATGTGCGTCGAGCAGTTCAAAAAAGTGTTTTGGTGTTTAGTGGTAAATCTCTTCAAGTTTAGTGCATCACACCAAAGGTTCCAATAGAAGAATTGATCAAAACAAACATGTGAAGGAGTATGCAGAAAAAGAAAAATAGAAAAGCAAACCTACTATTCAAACAAAAAGTAAAGAAATTGGTATTTTTCTATTCTAAATAAAATAAAACAGTTAAAATGTTTAGTGTTTTTCAGGATTTTGGTACATTTTATTTATTAATTGAACATATTTATTTGATGTTTAAACATAGGTTAGAAATTTATTATAGGCATTGAAGACTGATAGTAGGCTGACAGTGGTTCCAGGATATGTTGTGGTACATAGTGGTTTTTTATTGGATAGACCTTAACAGGAGAGTCTTACACTTCGACTATAAAAGTTTTCCACTCAAAAAGGTGCCTTCTCTTATTTGGGAAATCTCTGGCTGATCATGCATTAGAGTTAGTTGGCAGCCAGATTTATTTATATTGGCAAATATCATTAGGAGTCTAATGTGGTGGTTTGTAAAAGGTAAGGCGAAAAATCGCTATCGTTTTAAAAATACTGAAAACCTTAAAGCAATAATGTAGTATGGGTGGATTTCTTTTGAAAATATTGTTAATAGAGTTTAGAGTGGTGGTTTGAAGAATCGGTGTGGTTTTAAAAGTATTGCAAACTTTAATGAAATCAATCAAACCAATATGTATACATTTTTGGGTAGTGATTGTTTTTATTCTGAATTGATTATTAATGTAGTTTACATATTATAATCTACTCTAATATATTATCCATATTATCCTAGTTGGGGGAAGATTTATTATGTATATTTAACAGTGTATTTTTATTAAAATAAAATTAGCGATTTTAACAATATGTACGTGTGTTGTTTTTATATTTATGATTTATATTGTTTTTTCGCTCAAAAAATAATTATAAAACTAGAAAATATCTTTTGATTATTCAATATTTAACATTTTTCATTATTTTTGAAAACCAGTATTGCCAATATATACAAAAGACAAAAGATTACTATTTATAATATATATATATATATATATATATATATATATATATATATATATATATATATATATATATATATATATATTTTTTTTTTTTCTTCGAGTATTTATTTGCTGATGCTGCACAATCGTGACATTGAGTGTCTTGAACTTTTATTATTTTTTTATTGATAATCAAGGTAACTGAGTAAGCTTTACTATGAACTTTATGTTCTGGACATATACGTCCTTTTACAGTGCAAATACCATTTTTACGGTTGAGTTGAACAAAACCTATAGCCTCGTCATCGTAACATTATTATTAATTATTTTTTTTATTAATTAATTAATTATTACTATTTTTTAAAAACTTACATCGATGCTTTAGCACCTCGAATTTCAGCTGAATTGAATCGAATGTCATTTTTCAGAAAATCTGTGACCATAAAAATATTCACAGTTATCAGAATTAGCCCTTATTAACCCTTTGTCATATATTACTGAACTAAATTAGTAATCAACAGTATTTTATTTTGCACTCAACCAACAATAATTTTGACAGTATATATACGAATAAAGGCCGTTGACAGTACTGACGTGAAAGCACTTTAGAATTCTGACGTCACAAACATAGCAGCTAATCGCGGCGCGTTCGTAGTCATATGATTTTTATTTACATTTTATATATTTTAATTCATTTATAATAAATTTGTAACAAGTTTTTAAAAAGTTTTTCGCATCGATTATCAATATTATTTATGATAAAGTTTTAAAGTATAGTAAAAAATCGATAATTATTTTTTATTCAAAAACGCAATTTGGAATAGCATAAAATCTGACAATATCTTTCGAGAACTGAACGAAAAATTAAGAATGGTAACTATACATTTTCTTTTAAGTTATGTGATAGTGTCATAGAAATGTTTTAAAAGATTCAAACTGCTTATAATAGTGAGGCCATGAATCATAAAATTTATTTTTATGTGGTTTACATGATTTCGTGATGATAGAGAGAGCATTGAAGGATCCAGATCTATCCAGGTCTACCACAAAAAGTTTGAACTGAGAAAATGTTCAATAAATTAAAGAAAATATTTTCTGTTGTAAATTGTTCTTAATTTGATATTTAAAAAAGTATTATCGTCTGATTAGGACTGTACGATTTCTGACCGTCACCAAAACTAAAATCGGTGGTATCGGACATCCGGGACACTTTTTCAATAAAATTTATATTGAATAAAAAATAATTCAAACAACAAAATAAATTTATATTGTTTTGTAGACCCGCTTATGCAAATAGCTTAAAAAATATATCTATAAATAAAAATATGAATATGAAAAGGAAATAAAGCATGTTATGTAAATAAAAATTGACATTGTACTCACATCCTAAGCTGGACATCAAAAGGCCTGAAGCGATTTGAAAGAACGATATTGGGAAACTATTTGGTTCAGTAGGAGAATAATATAGAACCTATAGAATACGAATGAATTTAAGATCTTGAGTCATAACGAAAATGCAGCGAAGTTTATGAAATTCCAGATAATAAGATGACTTGGACATTACGGGGTATATAAATAAAGTAATGAAATAATTGTGGTGTAGCGTTCGATCTGTATCTGATATGCGTTTTTAGTGGCTTTTGAAAATGAGTGATTATAATTTAGAGGAACGGTGCGCTATCAAGATTTGTTTCTGACGTGGGTACAGTACGTCGTTTCAATACAAATTATATACAAAATCATTCTCATTACTTTATTTACTTATTTTATATATAGGATGGATTGGAATGGAAATATAAAAAAAAACATGTGGAAACACAGTGGAAACCTGATGCGAGGTGTGAAAATAGAGTAATAAGACTGATTTTTACACACCGTAATTGAAATAAGACGCTGGAATTGCTTTCAGCTGGTCGATTATGGTATGACCCTCTGATTTCCAGTATCCCAAAATGGTGTTCCTTAAGGTGAATTTTCTATATTGAGAAAAGGAAAAAGTCACAAGGACTTAAGTGTTGTGAATAAGGGGGTTGCGAAGCTACAGTGGTATCTTTACTTGCAAAAACTCGATAACTGAAATCGCCCAGAGCATCTCGGTAAAAATGCTGTTTTACCTTCTCCCACTGCTGCACAAATTCCCGTCCCCAGTCAAACAATTAACAAAATGCTCATATATATATATATATATATATATATATATATATATATATATATATATATATATATATATAATTTTAATGTTGATGGTAAGTAAGCTTGATGTTTTCAAACAGAATGGGTTCAAATACAATGGGTTCTGTAAGCTGTGTATCATCTGACTAATCTGATAGATGTGAAGTATCTGTACAATGCAGGTATTTGTGGAAGGAACAAGTCATCAACGGTCAGTAGAAAAATATGTTGTTAAATAATATCTATACCCCGTAATAGATAAAACTAAATCGTGCTTCAAAAAAAATATTGATAGGTGTATTGATCAAAATCAGTTACTGAGTAAAATTACGAG
Organism: Cosmopolites sordidus; assembly: GCA_031761425.1. Classification (NCBI taxonomy): domain Eukaryota; kingdom Metazoa; phylum Arthropoda; class Insecta; order Coleoptera; family Curculionidae; genus Cosmopolites; species Cosmopolites sordidus. The sequence goes on along the minus strand of JARFXV010001687.1, from coordinate 191,635 downwards.
CGTTTTAAAATTATCCAAGAAGTTACCATAAACATTTATTTTATGCGTAATCGCAATATTGAAAAAAAAATAACAAAGTTAATTTAACGTTTATATAATAAAATAGGTTCACGAATTTCCTGGAATAAATTTCGCTCCATTGTGTAGAAAGTTGGCTAAATCATATTGGGTATTTCGTCAATTTGATACAAAGCATTTGAAAAGAAGATTTTCTACTATATCTTTTCAAAGAAAGAAACATATATGGTATTACTGAGGCGCAAAGGAAAAACATCGACGTCAATACGATCTGGAATGCTCAAAGAATTTTATCTTTTTCTATAAAAAAATATTTGTTCTTTAAACCGAAGCACAAGAAAAAATTAACGTTGTATGTAAATAACTAAAACAAAATAATCTTAATTTTCACTTGTGTGTGGTGCAAATGAATAAAAATTAATCAAAAATAAAGGGTGACTGAAAAGTAGGTATCACAAATAACATTTTTAAAAATATAAGAAAATTAAAGTAAAGATCTATCATCAAACTTGCGAATTAAAGAACAGTTTCTGGAGTTTTTAATCAATTACTTTTCGATCATAATATATATTAAATGGCTGACATTTTTGTGTTCACAAATAGATGCTCTTGCATTTTGCATCATCTTAGTTAGATTTTCACCGTATTTCTCGTCAAATATTGTCTTTGTACTGATTTACAGTTTGAGGCTTATTAACAAAAACTTTCTCTCTAAAGTATCCAGTAAAATTTGGAGATCTTTGGGGAGACATATCAAATTTTGGACATTTCTACCTATTTGAAAATTAATCGATTATAGAAATGTCCCTTCAAACGTAGCATTGTAGTATTTGCCATTATAGCATTGCTTCACCATTGTAGCATTGCTTTTTCATTATAGCATTGCTTCACCATTGCCGCATTTGCGGTATGGGCTGTAGCACCATCTTGCTGAAACCGATATACCTCAGTATCTCTTACTGAAACAGCAAGTAAAATTTTTTTGGCTTAAGCCTATAACGCTTGGAATTTAAGTATTCCGCTCGTCTTTGTTCTGTAGTTGTTTGTGACCCGTCCCGGCTCCATTAAGTTAACAGGTATGCATGAAAAGTTGTAAGTGGGCTCGTAAGGAGCCTCGGGAAATGCTTGCTAACGTTTGGGGTGCGGCTGAAGAAATGAGCAATTATTATGTGGGGCACGGAATAAACATTTTCTTGGCTTTCGAATATTTATAATATTCTTCACGAACCCACTTTTTATGAAGCAATTTGTGTTCATTCTACTAATAAAGACTCCTACATTTTTAAAACTTCTAAGTTTATACCTTATTTTGAAATTAAAAAATAAAACAAAAGTTGAACAAAAATTGGATATTTTTAAGTGGCGGCTTGTGGGGTTTTAAAGTGAGAGGGCATAGAAAAAAATAGTGCTGCTGAAGATTTTCTTTTGCTTTCCCCTGCCTCCATGCCATTGAAACCCTATACAGGAGGTGAACCAGGAAAATGAGTTAAAAGAAAGAAATCGAACGGAAATAAAATATGGTGTTTTGCTCTGAAAAATTGTTTACTGTGATAAAGGATGGAGGGGCGGCTCCCCAACGCCCTCCTTCACGAACCGCCACTGATATTTTCATTCAAAATGCTAATATAAATTAAACAGTGCTTGAGAAAAAAAAGATGTGATAATAAAATTCTATCATTGAGTAAAATTACGACTGTTTATTAAACAACTTTAAATTAGACGGTTAATATAAAACATTTAATAAGAAAAAAATAGTTTATCGTATGCGTAATCGCTTAAATACGAAAAAAGATGTTAAAAAATTGATGTTTATCTAATAAAATAGGTTTACGAATGTTTTTTTTTTGCATAAACTCTACTCGATTGTATAGAAAGTTGTCCGAATCATATATAGTTTTTCATCGTTTTGATACTAAAAATTTAAAAAGATTTTCAAATAAATCTTAACAAAGAACGAAATATATATGGTATTACTGAGGCGCAAAGGAAAAAAAACGTCATGAACTTAGGGAATAGCTTCGACCTCGATGCGGTTTCGAATACGTGGAGAATCTTTTCTGATAAAAAAATATTCGTTTTGGGAGAAATCTTTACGGCGAAACGCAATACAAAATAAATTCTAAAACAACAGTCATGGTTTGAATGGCATGACATTTTTGTGGAGAAATATGTACATATAAAGCTGGGTCCACATCAATAAAATTTTGTGTGTGTGTTGAATTTATCGAAACGATTTGTTTGAATTATCTGGTGGACAACAGATGGTTCATGTGCGTGATGTGCGGCGACAATATTTGTGTGTGACTTTGTATGCCAGCGTGTCTACATTACCACGCAGATTTACCACATACAATATATATACCACATAACACAAATTTTTATTGATGTGGACCCAGCTTTCATGATAAAAAATTGTTAATACATCTTTTGGATATCACGTTTGAAAATTTTTTTGGCTGTCATTTTAATTCTCAAAGTGCGGGACTCAGGTTTCATGCTTTATTACACATTTTTGTACGGCAGGAATTCGTTTGATGCGTTATTAATTACCTGTTAATATTCTCGGCACTCAACTAGCAGCATTTTTAAATATCCAATACGTGGGCTAAGGACCTTAACTTAATTCTCGGTCTCTACGTTTCGTCGGCTGCAAAACTTATTCAAAGCTTAATTTTTTCGACAAACATTTATTTTAAAGAGCCATGTTTCAGTTTCAAAACGAGGTATAATTTATAAACTTACTGTAAATATAAATATACGTTGTAGACGTGATCTCGATGTTGCTCTCGAAAAGCTACCTTTTAGTAACTGCATTATTTTCGTCTTTCAACTGGGGAAAATGCTGCAGAAGTTCAAACTTGATGTACTTATAAGAAGAGGTTTCAGAAATTCCAAACTGGAAATTTTTATTTAAATTATGCTGAACTTCCAAACAGTTAAAAAAAGTGGAGTATCAAGTATTGGATGCGTTGCTGGAAGAAAACTTTTGTCGTATACTGAGGAGCTCGGAGAGGAACTGGGAGTAACACCGTAAGCTATTTCTCAACGTTTGCACAAGCTAGGGAAAATTGAATTCATAGCTGAGATTAAGAGTACGCGCTTTGATAAAAATAACTTCCTTGTGAACTTAAAACGTGAAAAGTCGATTCTCTACGACAACCCAATGAAGTAAAATTGTCGGTTAATCCCGGTGACCATGAACCAGTACCGCAAAACCAAATAACCACGTCAAAAAGATGTTGCTGTATGTACAGTGGGACCAACTGAGACATTATGAGTTGCTTCAATTTGGTCAAACACTTACTGTTCACCGTTATTCATAGGAACTGATTCATGTTGGTGGCGCATGGACTCTGGAAACGATCATCGAGTAGAGGTGGGATATGTTATCGCATTCGGCGCATTCTCCAGACTTAGCCCCTTCAGATTTTTATCTCTTTCGATCTTTGCAATATCACTTGACTTATAGGGGCTTCACATATCTTGATAAATTCGAAAAAGCCACAATGATTTTATTACATCAAAGCCATTAACATTCTTTTCGATCTAGGATTCGAAAGTTACCTCAAAGGTGTTGAAAATGTATAAAAACTGAGGAAAATTACTTAGAAGGTTAAGTTAATATTTTTCATAAATAAATGTCAAAGGTAGTTTAAAAAGGGCTGGTAAAGTAGAGAACCTAATATTATTCAGACTATCTACTAAATATGAACACACGTATTTTTGTTATAAAATTTTCAACAATATATCAGCAATTGTCATGAACCAAATCAATATTGTCTTTGATCACGACTGTTTTTGATTTTCTTGCCTGCTTTATATCCTAATACACCGTTGAGGATTCCCATTATATTATTCGTTATTCGAATCATTCGTTATTCTTTTTCTACGTTAATTAAGTGTTATTGTAATTCGAAACCTATTTCGAATTTTTTTCAAAATCAGTAAAATTTTGCACTATTAACGTATAAAGATGACCAATATTTCCAAATACTGTGTAGAAAAATAGCTCACCAATTACCTGCACAAAAAGTAAGCCAACAACTTTAAAATGAATTATTTAATTTTTTTTAATAAAAACTTCCATTTTGGTTTTAAGTTTATTTTTTTCCTCAATATCAAAAATGTTTTAAGTTTGTTTTTTTTTCTCAATATAAAACATCTTTTTTTAATTTTTATATTTTACATAAAAAATGTCTATCTTAGTTTTTAAATTTATTGTTTTTTAGACAGCTTAATAATTTTTTTTGACAAAAAAGAGTTTTTAAAATTTATTTCAAATCAGGTGTTTAATATTAGTTTTAAATTAAAATTGCATTAGTGACAATTTTATAGAAAATTAAAAATTGAAGCTTAATTTAAGTGAGTTAAACTCGAAGATATTTACTACTAAACACCAAATCACTTTTTTAATTTTCTCGACCCATGTTTCGCTAATCATGTTAGCATCATCAGCAGATGATTTAATCTAATTCAAAAACTAAACTGTTCTATTTATATGATAACCGTACCTAATGAAGAATCATAAACCGCGAAGTTAACTAAATGTTACATTTATAATTGAAAAAGTTGACTTAATGGAATAGGTCCTTTATCCCGGTTCGCGAGTTTTTTAGATTTATCTGTTTGAATGCTTCATATGCATCCAAAGCCCTATTATTATTTATATCTTTAACAAGTCTTAAACTATTAATATCTATATTATGGTTATCGAGTACATGTTGGGCAACACACGATTTCTGTTTCTCCCATATCTAATGTGGGCAACGTGTTCTTTATATCTGGTTAGTATGAATCTTTCAGTTTGTCCAATATACCTTCGATCGCAGTATTGACAACTAATTTTATAAGTTCACGATATTTAATATTTATCTACTTTATCGTTTGGATTACCCAGGATTTCTCTAAATTTATTATATGGTTTGTATACTACATTTGTGTTCAATTTTTTTAAATCCTGTCTAGTCCTCGTGTTAATTGGACATCAAACGGTATTACCATGAATTAAATTATGTTCTGTTTCTTTTGAAAAGTCGAATTTATGTTTTCTAATTAATCTATCTACATTATTCTTATTATAGCCATTCACTTCGGACACCTCCCTAATTAATTTTAATCCTTTATTTTAATTATCTTTGCTTAAAGAAAAATTGACTAAAATATTTAGCATAAAATTTAAGCTAGCCATCTTATTATGGAAGCTATGACTGGAATCGATAAGAATATACCTCGACGTGGTGGTGTTTTTTTTTAATATGAAAATATAATTTATTTTTATTGTTCTTACTTATTAAGTGGTAATCTGTCATTATTCTCGAGTTCATACGTGAATGCTATAAATTGAAAAAACTTCATCCACATATCTTAGCTATACCCTCGAAAAGTAACTGAATTCATTCATCCTTCGCCTCGGTCTTAAATTTGCTCGTGAATAACGGCGACAAAGGATTGCCCATTGCCGCTCCTTCTTTTTGTTGGTAAAACGTATTATTAAGCTGGAAACAATTTTGCTTCCATTCTCTATAATCTCTCGGGAGATGTGTTCGAAAACATTCTTTTTATTGAAACCATTTAACTCGATTAACTTCCTCAGGTATTTGAAGGTATGCGGAATCGATAAACTCGGAAACAATGATGATGTGTCAAAGGACCTTTCTGCAGATGTGTGTTTATGACTTTTTTAAAGTTTTGTTGACTTTCCTATAGAACAGAAAGGTAGTTGGTTTGGTAGATTTTGAAATTCTTTTGTTAGCCATTTTGCCAACGTTGTATGTTGGTAAATAAATAGCTGATACAATTGGCCTTATTGCCTTTCCTGGTTTAAGAATGTTTGATATAGCATAGAACCTTGGCACTTTTAGATTTGAAATAAGGAGATTGTTTTTTCAGAAAACGAGAAATAAGGTTGTTATAAGATTTAATTATTAACTATTATTGGCAATGGGTTTCTATTTAATTGTTTATATGTACCCTCTTGAATTAATTCGCTTTGAATTATCGCAGACGTTTGACAATAATTATAATAATTAGAATCATCTTAGAAACATTTGATATATTTTGATTTTTGTTCTGTGATAAACTCATAGAATTCATAAAAAAGTCAAAAATTAGGACCAGGTTATTTATATTTTTTGTTGTTGGAATTTTTTTTTCAAAATTTAATTAACTTGTTTTCCAACTTCATTCTCTAAAAAAATTATTTGAAATTTTATTCGAAAGATCGAATAAAATCACCTTAAATATCGAATAAATTATTCTATTTACTTCATCTCGAATATGAATGAAAAATGAATTTGTTAGTCGCAAGTAACAAAAAATTTTTTTTATTCGAAATTTTTATTCGTTATTGGAAATAAATTTTTCACGACGCTGCTTAATATGAAGGGGCAGAACCATCTAATGCATTCGTCATATAATTCTGAATTTTATGCGCTAATACACTTTTCTAGAGGAGATACTTGACCGCACTTATTTAAATTTGATCCATTTTTGGATAAATGGAAATGCAGATAGTTGAAACTTTGTGTGAAGTGATGCAAATAAATGACCACTTGCTCTCCAATTTTAGTAAAGTGTTCGTGACAATGCTCCTTGTCACCTCATTTCGGCGTCGTGAGACTTCTAGCTATTCCCAAAACTAAAATTGGCGATGAAAGGAAATGTTTTGACATGATGTCGGGCATTGAGGATTTTTCAACTGATTACTTCGGAGGCGATTCAATAATAGAGTACTGGGATAGTCTATTTTGAATTAAACAAATTACATAAATTAATATAAATAAAAGTATTGGATTGATGCATAAATTAGTCTGATTTTTTGAAAAAAATATTTACTAATGATTATATTTATTCAATATATGTGCCGTTCGGTTCCATGAGTTTTCTCCATTTCTTCGATAGTTGCATAACCCCGCGCTCATAAAAGTTTTCTCTTTCTTCAGAATGTTTCTGGCTACACAGTTGTTCTAGGTGATTTTTTCTTCAAAAAGGTAAAGTTTTTATCATCTAAGCTGTTCTAAATCTGTATTCGGAAGGTGCAAGTTCGGGAAAGTACGGTGGATGGATCAATATAACCCGGCCAAGTGTTATTGTATATATGCGGTTTAGCATTTTCGATAGAATGCAATGCTCATAATATACGATTGCCTTCCAGTTCCACCAAATGCATAACATATCCTTCTTCGAAAGCAAACTAGTTCTTGCGCTAGTTGAAAAGACATATTCGCGCTTACACCATGATCTGTTACGCTTAACATTATTACGCACAGTCAATTTTCATGACCTGTAAGCATCAGCTTTAAAAATAGATCGATGTCGCTCCGTTTCAATAAAGAATTGCACGCAGAAATTCTGTTTATCAAGTTTTTCTCCGTTAACTCTTGCGGCACCCATACACCCATACATCATTCCAAATTGACGTAATTGCCTTGATATTGTTGAGTGGTTGATTCAGATAATTTCTCCGATCTCTTGAGATGTTCTATGTTGATTACTTTCAATTAGCGCCAATGTTTTGTTAACCCCAGCCAATGTGTTTCGGCCAGGTGGTTCAGAATGTGGTGCCTCGCTAAGATTAAAATTGTTTTCACGAAACTTTCTGAACTACTATTTCGCATTTTACTTTAAACATCTTGGGTATTTATGAAACATTGTACACATTGTATTTTATAATAATCCAAATGAACATAAATGTTCTAACTTACAGGGTCAGTTATAACAGAAACCTTATGTACATAAGCTACCGGATATTCAAATGTGCATACTCTCCTGAGCGAAACTTATTTTAAACTGGCGGAAATTAATTATTTTTATTATATATGTTATGGGAGTTTGTTACGACAAATCTAAATATTTTATTATATTTTGTGTGGAACAAGAGGACAGATTTATTAAAATGTGAAAAATTTTAGTCTGTTTTGAAAAAATATCTCCAGTGGAATATATACCTCCAAGAATAGAAAAAGAAGTAGAGACAAACAAAGCTATAATGAATATTATTAATATGAGATTTTGGTTCAAAAAGTAGCAAACCGTTTTTATTAAATCTTACCTGAGTTACGAGAGCTGTATGATAAGTACATGTCCTAGAACAGAGAGTATTTAAAAAGTGATATTATAATATACCTATATATAAAAAAATAACTTAAATATAAATAAAGTAAATAATATAACTTAAAATCAACTAAAAATATAATAAATATAACTTTTAAAAAAATAAATATAACTTTTCACAACAATACTGTCAAACTGTTAAGTCGCTGCGTGGTTTAGTTTGTGAATGGTAGCCATTTAAATAGAACAACTTTTGGGATTTTACAGCAATGGGAAAAATTGAATATCGAGCAATGATAAAATACTTTATTATCATATATTATTATTCATAATTATGAGATTAAAACGGAGCTCAGCTTTATGGGGTCTCTGCACCTTCGTTATCAACCATAAAATATTGGACAGCTGAATTCAAACGTGGCCGTACAAGCATTTTTGATGAAGATCATCCAGGTCGTCCAAACGAGGTTATCACTTCAGAACTGATTGAAACAATAAGAGAATGATAGTGCATCATATTGCTGAGACTATTGGTATCTCAACTGAATGGGTGCAGAACATTTTAACAGCTCATTTCGATATGCAAAAGCTTTTCGCAAAATGGGGGCCGCAATTGATCACAATTGACAATAAGCGCACATCTGTGTCAACTTCAAAAGAATGTTTAGTGATGTTAAAATGTAATCGGAATGATTTTTGGCGTCGGTTCATAACTGTTGACGGTTCATAACTGATTCATCATAGCACACTAGCGACCAAAGAACTCGTACATCATTTGGTTACATGACGAGGAAGTCACATTTTATGAAAGTGTTAAAAGGATTACAAAAGACTACTCTTCAGAAGGTAGAAAACACAAGAGTTTTTAAGAGTCTTTAGAAGAAGTGTAGAATGCGAAGTGGAGAAACTGATGGTAAAAAGTTCGCTGTAATGGTTCTTTTAAATATTTCCGACGGTACTATATTAAAATTGTTTTTTATCAATTAGTATCGTATTGGTCCTTGATTCGAATGATATAATATATGAGGAGAATGGATTTAAGAGTAGAATAGAGAATATTTTTTCAGCCCAATCTTGTTTTTGCTTGTGCTTTCTTGAGGTATTCGAATGAGGCAGGTGCTGAAGAGAAGAAAAAAGTTTTTGGAGTTTGTTATAGAACCCGGAACGGTGCTTTGAGGATTGATGGTTTGCAACTAGTAAAGGATGTAGATCTCCTTTACCATTTTGAAAATCGACACGTCCCAGCAAGGCAATGTTCGTTATCATGTAGTAGCGATTTGAACAAATGGCGGATCATGCAGACGTAATACAATCGACTATGTAATTCGTCGCAGGTTTAGTATGTTTCGTGACCCGCAAATGAATATTCAATAACTGCGTATCGCCATGCAAGTTGTTTAAGCTGAATTCCTTTACCAGTGCATACATTAAACTGTTAGAAACATTAAATAAAATATTTACTTTGTTATCTATTACTTATTTTATTTTTAACTTTGTAACTATAGTTTCGTAAACAATGTTACACTTTACATTATTTTTTAAAAATTTTTAAGTCGTATTTGACAATGTAACATTATTTACGAAACTATAGTCACAAAGTTAAAAATAAAATAAGTGCTAGAAAACAAAGTAAACAAAGTGTTTTATTTAATTTAAAAATGTACTATCGCAAATTAATGGACACATCAATCAGTTATTAGAAGTATTTTATCTGTTAGTTATTCAGAAGTTATTATCAGAAGTTAATATCAGTTTTAGGTGAATTACTGAATTTGCTTTATCGAACCAATTTACTCTGGCTTATTCATTTTTGGGACCAATTTAGTCCGACTCTTGCGAGATTGATTGCCAGCGATCTCGTCATTATTTATGACAATATCCAGATGGTCTCGCATATGGGTTTCTATTACTTAAAGCTATAACCAGTCTTTCATCAGGCAGTTGATTTTCGTATTTATTCTAGAATCGCTGACGTTTTTCGATCAATGCATTACGTCGTGTGTAAATCAACTAATCGTAGCATTTCATTTGACAATACTGTTAGCTCCCCCTTTAGAATGAAGGCAGACCAATATCTGATGCATTTTCAGTGCTTTGAATTTTCTAGCATTGCTTGGTGATTCCTAACAATTCTTTTCGTAAACCGGATTTGTCTATAGCCTATTTATTGAAGAAACAGACTAAACATGTGTGATGTTTACATGACTGCACTAAGAACTGTCCTCTTTTTGATCGGGGTATAGCTAATATCGACAACATTATCCGCTGTGTCGTATATCACACATTTTATGAAAATAAAATACAATTATTAATAAACCGAATGCAATTCAATAAATGAAAAAAAAACTCAGGGCAACCTTGTGTTTCTGTCGACCGGCACGCAGTCTATCATCTCGGTTTTCATTGGTGGTTTAAATCGGCTCGACCGATTTCCGCCAATCGTAGGGGCGCTCAGCGTTTCTGGCTAAAATATCACGTGCTGATAACGCGTTGGTCATTGATTATGTCGACTATCTTTCTTCAGTGAATAGACTTTAGTGCATTCTGAAAATGAGTTTTAATAATTTTGAACAACGGTATGTATCAAGTTTCATTTCAGACTTGGGCACAATGCGGTGAAAACTTTTGTAAAACTTCAACAGGCCTCTAGAAATAAATGTTTTGTTATGTGTAATTGAGTCTCAGTTTTCAAACCAAACCAAACCACCTCAAAACCTGGGCTCATAACAAAACAGGCAAAACATTGGCCTGTTGAAGTAAACACTTTTGTTGCTCTGTGCTTAAGCCTGAAATCACCAAGTGACTCTGAAGAGTTCAAACTTACATTGAATATGCATATACTTTCCATATAAAGAGGAAACCAACAGTTTTGCTAGATCGAAGGCTACGCCACCAGTCTCGTTATTTTATTTTACACTTTATAGACACCTCGTATATCTTCGATCTTGCATTATTCTCTAATGTGTGTATTCCTTATTATTGTTTTTATTTGCCTTATTTTCGTTTTTTTTAATAAATGTTTTGTTAATAACCTGTTTGGTCCGGTCTGGGTGCCGTATCGTAAACGGTTTTACGCACGAATTATATTGTAGAAACAGACCCCTTATCTTTGGAATGTATATAAAGCTATTATTTATATTTTCTTTGCAGATTATTAACAATTTTTATTTTACTTACTTACAAAACTTACAAAATTACTGTATATATATATATATATATATATATATATATATATATATATATATATATATATATATATATATATATATATATATATATATATTTTCACATTGCTTCGTCGCTGTAACACTTTGTTGCTTAAGCACAGAAGATTTCGTTAAAAATAGTTAAAATCCACAAATTAAAAAAAAATTGGTTTTACCTTTTGATCATGGTAGTATATACAGTAAGACTCTCCTATGATGTATATGCTTATAATGTAGCAACGCTTATAGCGTAACAAATAAACAAGACCTTACCTGTTTTATTGAACTATTATTAGTTTTCGATTTTTTGCTGTTCGCCACATTGAAACAATTTATTTTTAACGTACTCTTCTATTAATCTATTAATCGTTTGCTATCTTGACGAATTTGGCTTTAATGATAAACACCGCTTTCGCTCGTCTTTTCACTATAGCAGCCAAGTATTTCTTAAGAAATTCTTTGTAGCAAAAAGCTCCGTTATATGGAAAATTTATTGGCGCTTTATGTTTTCCGATTTACACATATCTGAGGGCGATTTGTTATTTAGTTAACTTGTTGAACTTGTGTTGTAATGTTCGTAGTCCTTAGCCAATTTTTAAGCTTTTTTCTTGAATGAGGGATAATCTATCAGAAGGGTGTTGCTATGTTGGCGTGTTCCAGTAAGATGGTTAGAAAGTCTTTTACTATTGCTAAACAGTTTTTATAATTAATGAAATTAAAAATGGTGTTAAACAAGCAGACAATTGTAAATGTGGATTTTTAAAAAAACTACTGGTTCTACAATGATAGAAAACAAACAAAATATTACAATCCCTTGGGGTTGCCAGAAAAACTAAAAGAATTTGTAAACCCAAAGCAGAAGACTAAATTCCAAATCCGGTTTACGAAAAGAATTGTTACGGACCACCAAGCAACTCTAAAAAATTCAAAGCACTGAAAATGCATCAGATATTAATCTGCCTTCATTCTAAAGGGGGAGCTAACAGTATTGCCAGATCGAATGCTATAATTACTTGATTTACACACGACGTAATGCCCTGGGCGTAAAACGTCAGCGATTCTAGAATCAATACGAAAATCAACTGCTTGATGAAAGATTGGTTACAGCTTCAACTAATAGAAACCCATATGTGATACCACCTGGATATTGTCATAAATGATGACGAGATTGCTGGCAATCAATCTCACAAGAGTCGGACTAAATTGGTCCCAAAAATGAATAAGCCGGAATAAATTGGAAGTAAGTTAAACAAGCAGACAATTGCAATTGTGGATCTCTAAAAACGAGTACTGTTTCTACAATGATAGAAAACAAACCTAAAATATTATGGTCCCTTGGGGTTGCCAGAAAAATTCCAAGAAATTTACCATTAAATACCAAATCACTCTTTTAACTTCTCGACGCGTTTCGCTATCCATGTTAACTGCATCAGGAAATGATTCAATTAATCAATCTAGATTGAATAATCTCCTTATGATGCTAACATGAATAACGAAACGCGAGTGGAGCAGTTAAAAAAGTGATATGGTGTTTAGTGGTAAATCCCTTCGAGTTTAGTGTTTCACACCGAAGGTTTCAATAGAAAAATTGACAAAGCAAAAGAATTCGCAAAATTGTTTAACTTTACAGCATTTTCGTGTGATTCTGGCAGGTTATATAGATTTAACAAGCGATACAACATAAGTGCTAAAAAAATTCTATCCAAGTGGAAAGTGTGAATATGGGCAACGCTACTGATTGGATGAAATTTAAATTGGTTTCGCTAATGAAAATCATTCAAAAAAACTATGGGTTTCGATTAGGAGATGATTTAATCTCCTGATGATGCTAACATGGTTAGCGAAACGTACGTCGAGCGGTTCAAAAAAAAATGATTTAGTGGTAAATCTCTTCAAGTTTAGTGTTTCACACCAAAGGTTCCAATAGAAGAGTTGGTTCAACGACGTGGTCCAGAAGTAGTTGAATATGAACTTCGTTGAGTAAGACTTTTGACGTCAACTAGTGAATCTTCTTGGGGATCTACCTTGGTTATTACCAAGGTTAATTGGTTATTTTGGTTATTACCATCGCTGCGTTCAATGTGGCCAAAGAATCTTAGTTTTCGTTCATAAATAATTTGGGATAACCATGTGGGCTAATAAATTACTTGAATAGCGGATACGTTTGTTCATTTAGCAGTCCATGCAATATGAAGGATTCTTTTCCAGCACCAAAGTTCAAAAGAATCAATGAAGGCCTTGTTTTTTAATGGTCCATGTTTCGGCGGGACGTAACAATACTGGAAAAAAATTGGTTTATTATCTGTGTTCTGTGGTATGTCCCTCTCGTTGCAGATCGTCTGCACATTTTGCCTTATATTTCTTGTCATTTCGCATTTTCTTCGGATCTCATAGAAGTGTTACCGCCTTCGCTCGATATTAAATTCTGAAGATGCATGCGTTAGCCTAGCGCAAGGCAAGACGCATGCCTCCTTCCTGTCCACATGTTTGTGTCAGTTTCATTGAACATTTCTGGGGGTTTGACGATAAAGACGGTTTTTAAAAACGCTAACAATCTTTTATTTTGTATCTACCTACTGTTAACCGTGTAATTTCAGTTTTACGAATATATCCGACCTTGATTGCGTTTTCACTTAATAGATTTGTTTTACTAATCTCTCTTCATTCATTCTGTGGATGTGTCCTAGCCAGCTCAGTTGTCTCTCTCCTGAGTATTTTGTATTTCTCACTCCATCTCTTTTTGCAATTCCCTGAATTTTGGGTAGGAATCTCATTTCTGCAGCTGCAATTATACTTTTGTCTCTCTTTGTTAAAGTTATGGTCTCCCTACTTTCTGATACACCAGTGCTTTTAGCTTTTTCGCTATCTCTTTTTTCAAGGAATGTTGTTTTTAAGGAGTTGTATAGTTTGTCTGTTTTTCCCATTTTCGTTTATTTCACGGTTCATTTTTCCGTTATCTTCTATTATTGTACCTAAATATTTACAGTTTTTGACTTACTCCATTATCTTCCCATCGAGTACAATTTTATGTTTTATTTGTGTACCTGTAATTACCATTGCTTTCCTTTATTCTATATTTATTTTCATGTTTACTTCTTTAGCTATTGTTTATAGCTTAGCTCTTCATTATATATCGCTAAGTTATGTTATAGTTTTTCTTCTGCATCTGTTATTAGGACATTGTTGTCAACGAATAGTAATTCTTGTGTTGTCACTGTTTTCATTTTTCTAAAATCTATTTTTGTATTCTTACAATTTGCTTTGCAATTTTATAACATCGTTAATAACTACTGAAAATAATAGTTGAATCAGTACATAGCCCTGTCTTAGGCGAATTCCTGTCCCAAATTCTGGGACTTATCGTTATGCGTTGTTGCTTTTTTCTTGTTGTTGTTGTATAAGGCCCTGATAATTTCTATTACTCCCCCTTCTATTCCTCTTCTCTTTAAACTTTTCCAGACATCCCTTCTTTTTATTCTATCAAATAATTTTTTTCGGGTCAACAACAAGGGTAATATTATACCTATATTCCAGTCTGTTAGTACTTTCTTTTCTATTATGATATCGTTTAGTAGTGTCAAACATTTTTCCTTAGCTATTTCTGCCTTATGTTTCAGCATTTCTGCTGTGGGCGCTGAGGTGCTGCTTCTCCAGAATTTACAGTTGCAGTGCACAGTAAACACTTTTTCAGAGCAAAACACCATATTTTATTTCCATTCAGTTTCTTTCCTTTAACTCATTTTCCTGGTTCACCTCCTGTATAGGGTTTCAATAGCAAGAAAAGTGAAAAGGAGGAAGGAGAAAGCAAAAAAATCTTCAACAGCACTATATTCTTCTACGCCCTCCCACTTTTAAAACCCACGTATCGCCACTGGTTCGTAAATATATAATTTAATGTATGTATTCGATTTAATAAAATTAAACTACCTTACTTTAAATTAAATTTGTAAACTATTGTAATTTATTATATCAAGAATTTGAAAGCGCAAGATATCGAACATGGGTGGGAGTCGGTGCTCTACCTTGGCGCCTCTTTGTGTCATGATTTTTCTTTGCATTCGTGCATGCCTGTCATTCAAGGCCGCATGCGTCTAACCTTTCAACAGATGCATGCGTCTTGACGACTAAAAGTTGAACAAGTGTGGACATACCTTTATATTGATTATAGAAATATAAAAAATAATAAAAGTATTTTTTATAAAGAAGCTTTTGTTGTTTTCGTTTTGTCTCCTGGTTTATTTCTAGTCCGTAAAGATGGCTTTTATCTTCTTTTTTTTATAATTATGGTCAGTTCGCCACACGATTTCGTAAGAAGTGTGGTGTTATCGTCACATCTTAAGTTACTTTAATGCCGCCAATACTGACTCCACCCGTCCAATCCTTGAAAGCAGCACGCATTTTATATCCACCATAAATGTTGAATAGAATTTGCGATAAAATGCCTCTTTGTCTGGTACTTTTACTGACCCAAAACTCATCGGATATTGGATCTTCAATTTTCACCACTGCTCTATTTTTTTTGTATAGATGACAAATTAAGCCAATCAGATAATCTGATACTGCCATTTCCCCCAGAATTTACCATAATTTCTCTCATTTTAGACGGTCAAACGTATATTTATGTATGTCATAAGTATATTTTATATACTTATCAGTGAGTTCATTATTTTGTTTAGAACTCTTAGAACCCTTTCAGAACCATAGTTTAGTTTCCCATTAGGCTAATCATAAAGAACTGTTTACTTTAATTTTACATTAAATCATGTAACCAGCCCTTCAGGATGATTTTCTAGTTGATTTTCGTTGTTGCAGTTATATTAGTTAAGTCAAAAGCTCTTTCATGATTGTTAAATTTCGTTTTAGTGAAATAAATGTTTTTTAAACCAATTTTGCAATAATTATTTAACTGTAGTACAATTTTTCAGTCATGCGTTTTATTTTGGTACACAGTGTATTTTTTATACACTTACGATAAAAATAAAAATTTTATTTTAAATTTTAAAATACTCTACTAAGTATTTTAAGAGATATTATTCCATTAAAACACCATATTGTTAGTTTTAAAAATAGATTTTAATAAAAAAGTCATCATCTTATTTGAATAAGCTCATTAGAAAACAAACCACATAAAAATGTTGATGCGTCGTTTTCTCCATGGGTGACTTGACGTTAATACGACAAATAACCGACAAGCCTATGAACGCGAAAACGTGGACGCCGACGCCGACCGTCAACTGTTTGTTTTGATCGCGCGAAGCGTCGGTTTACAGTGTAAGAAAGTCGTTAGGTTGGACTGTTTGGAATTTTTTCCGGATATTATTTTCACATTCCCTTTTTTCGAACATTATTGAAGGCTTTAGAAAGATTCTGCGCAAAGTAAGTGACTTAATTTTTATATATAGGGTGTTTAAACTATATGGACTGAATGATTAGTCACATTATATTAACCCATTGGCTTTTCGCACTTGTTGATAATGATTATACACATATCAAATATGGTGTTTTTATTAATTTTTTGTTATAACACTATTGGATAATATAAAATTAACGATTAGTTAGTTATTTTTGAACTAGTGATATGTTGTTTGTTTTTATACTGTGAGAACTATTGGAAATCTGCCAGTGTTTATTTTATTCGTGCAAATAAAATATGTCTGATGTTAGGGAGTCCGGTACGTAGGCCACCGCAAAAGTTTTTACAATCGGGCAATTTTTATGGTTTAGAAATATCGGTATCGAAATATCACCATCGCAAAATTTTATATTTTTGTTTGATTAAAAACATGTTTTGTGGTTCTGTTTACATAGTTCCTAAATAAAACATAGGTAAAAAAGAAAATTATAGTTGTGAATATTTTCGTGCTATGATCCTTTACCATTTTTAATATGGTTTAACTTAATAAGAAATTATCGAATGTCTTCGTTTTTTATTCACTTTTCACAAATTTCACTGATAGATTTCGTGGGGAACTCTGGTCTATATTTGTTGTTTTAAACTGTATTATAAATGAATTCCAATCAAGTGGCGCCCATAACAGCTCAAACGATGCATGAGAAAAACTACAAATTTTCATTTTTGACATTATCACCGTTGACAGAACTTGTGTGTGCAAGGCTAGAGGAATTTCAAGCCGTTATGGCATTTTTTTGGGTTTTGTTTTGAGTTTTCGGAAGAATATAATTTCGCTATTATAAAAAAATAGATTTATTGTGTTGATTAAATACTACTTCTTGCTTGGAAAAACATCGTTCATCGTGCATAGTGCATCGTGGGCGTAATTAGGAAAATTGTCTAGTTCATTAACTAATTCTTTAATTAAATTTATTTGAGAGTAAGTAGCTCTCTTTTTAATCCAAGATTTCTGAGGTCTTGGTTTTTTTGGCACTTTTAACTTTTTAATTATTAAAACACCAGCTATTGCAAGTACTTCGTCTTCCTGGTCCATCGTTTTGCTCGCACACTTTACAATCGCATCTCAACTGTACAGGTCTACCGGTGGTAGGCAAATTTTTGCAATTTAAACTGACCATTAAAATGATGACACCAATTTAGTTTTATTTGTGCAAATTTGTTTTAATCGTCCAAATTATTTAATCGTCCAAATTTATTTTGTCACCTCCAAAGTAATCCGCAATCACTGTAATACATTTATGTCCACCATTTTTTCCAGTTATTGAAGTAGTTTTTATACTCGACTTTGGTAAATACCAATGTACATATCAGTGAAAGAAATTTTCAAGCGACCAATGAACCCTATTCAGTAGTTATGGTATCCACCAAGTGGTTTCTTCAATCGAGGAAATAGGAGAAAGTTACACAGTGATATATTTGATAAATATGATGCGTGTGGAGGTATTTGATTGATATTTAGGGAAAAATTGACGAATAATTATTGCGGTATACGATGTTGCGTTATCGTGAAGCAAAAACCATGATTTGTTTTGCCACAAATCTGGACGTTTTTTTAATCGACCCTTATATATGATTTTGAAATCCTTAATTTTAGTAATATTTTCTTCATGGCTTACGTGGGACGTCTTCATGAACGAGGTTCGTCTTCAACTCCTTCTCTACCATCATTGAAGTTCTTGTACCACTGTTTACCATTTTTTATTACATAACTTCATCGGCGTAACGCTTTCTTAACATTGTAAATGCATCGGCAAAACGAAATTTGTTTGTTAGACAAAATTTAATGTAAATACATTCAAAAAATTATTACGATTCAAAAAAATATAAAACATGCTATAGTTTCTAACTTAAGAAGAGAAATTTTATGAAATTTGTATCTATATGAGAAAATGACTTTTTTTATCGCAGTTGGGGTTTTGAAAAAAAAATGTCATAAATGGAATGATCATATATAACTTTTATAACAAAACTATTTTTATTTTAATTTTTATAAATTATAAAATTTTTTTTATAATTAAAAAGTCATATCAAATTGAAAATAAATTTGTAAACCTAGTACCGATGACGTGCCGATAATTCCCAAAATTGCGTATTTCTTACCATTTTGTACAAATACTTGAAAAACAACACTTCCGAAAAAATGTTTTTAAATATGCTACAAGATGTTAAACGTTGAAATCAATGGTTTCAAGCAGCACGACGTATTAATCCTAAAACAACATCAAATTTTTACAACCACCTGTCATAAAATATATGCGAAAGATTATTATGAATAACATTCTATTAATTTTTTTATGTTTGAGTATTTATTACCTGCTGAAGCTACACAATCGTGATAATGAGTGTCTTGAACCTTTCTTAGTTTTTATTAATAATCAAGGTACTTCTATAAGCTTTACTCAGAATTTTATATTCTGGACATGCACGTCCTTTCACCATGCAAATACAATTTTTACGATTAAATTGAATTTAACCTATAGCCTTGTCACCGTAACTTTCCCATGACACCCTACAAATAATTTAGTAGAAATATTTTGTTTCTTATTTACATTTACATTATTGTTTTTTAAAAAACTCAAATTGGTGCTTCAGCACCTCGAACTTCAGCTCAATTAAACCGAATGTCATTTTTGAGAAAATGTGTGATCATAAAAATATCCACACCGCGCATGATATCCAACAATATTTTTTTTGCACTAAACTACAATAATTTTGACTGCATATACACAAGTAAAAACTCGTAGACAGTACTTCATTGAAAGCACTTTAACATAATGACGTTACAAGCATGACAGCCCATCATGGTGTTTTCGTAGTCACGTGATTTTATTTTAAATTTTATAAATTGGAATTCATTTATAATTAATTGCAAACATTTTTTTAAAAGCTTTTCACATCGTTTATCAATACTATTTAGAAAAAAAAATAGTGTTTGATAATGTAAAGTCGTTTTACAAAACTATAGTCACACCAATTTTGTTTAAAAATAAAAGTGATAGATAACAAAGCAAAAAATTGTTTTATTCCTTTTTGAAAAAAATGAACTATCACAAACTAACGGACAAATCAATCAATAATATTATGTATGATGAAGTTTCAAAATAAAGTAAAAAAAAAAATTATAATTATTTTTTATTCAAAAACCCAGTTATATAAAAAAACAATCTTTGATACCTGAAGTTTTTCCACTACTGATTTTCCGTTACTACCCAATCTGCAAAAGTTACAGGTACCATACACGGTACATAATAAGGGGTTAGTTAAGGCAGAAACCTTTAAAAGACCTTTAAATCAGTAGGCGGAAGTTATGACAAGAAAAAAGATGTCCATTGATGATAACACGTTATGGCAAAAAGCATTGATTCTCTATAAAGACAGGAGCTACATTAGCTGTGGTGTCTAAGGCGTCAGCCTTACGTTACGACAGTTAATGGGGAGCGGGTTCGAATCCCGTACTAGGCAAAAAAGTTTTTCTAAAATTCTTGTGAATATTTCTAGGTAAGAGTGTAAAATCTGACAAGGAATCACCCCTCAGTCACGCCAGTTCAAGACTGAGTAAGGCCGGATGCCTTCTGAGAGGTTTTCTACGTTGGTCACTCGCCAGTCGGTAGGCTTTTCGAGATACTTTCGGTTAAGCACAAAACCAAGGGTTAATAGCCTGAGGGGGGGTGCTGACCGGGGTTTTCGATAGCTGATGACCGTGGTTCGGAACCCACGTTAAGCTGTAGGTCCAGTCGTTAAATAGCCTTCTCAGTTGCTGATGCGCCTCTAACCCCAAAACTTTACTTTTTTTCTATAAAAACATGCGTCAAGGTAAGTTGTAGTTGGTTCCATAGATTCAAAACTCGGTTTAAACCGAAAGCTCTAAAATAGTGCATAGTGTATCGTGCATCGTGCATCATACATCGTGCATCGTGTATTGTTCATCGGGTATTTAAAAAAAGTTGAAAAACTGTTATAGGGACTCTATAAGGAAATCAATCTGTCAGGTCCACAAGATCCAATATGTTATGTTGGTTAATCGCAGACTGAAGGTTAGAGAGATTTTTGAGATAATAAAGATTTCGAACGAATGTTACAAAATATCTTATACAAATGTTACAATATACAAATGAGAAAATTATCAGCGCGATGGGTGTCTCGTTTCCCTGTTGTGGACCAAAAATGGAATTAAGTGACCATTTCACAGCGGTGATTAGACATGTATAAGTGCAGTCCAGAGGAATTTCTTCATGGATTCATAACTGCTGATGAAACTAAGATTTATTGTTACACACCAGAAATGAGGAATAATCAAAACATTGACTTTTACCCTGTAAGCGTGCCCCGAAGAAGGCGAGGACTGTTCTATCAACTGGAAAGGTCATGGCCAAAATTTTCTGGGATTCGCAAGGCATAGATTATTATCGACTATTTAAAATGTTGAAGTACAATCACAGGATTGTATTATGATGCAAATCTGGTCAAATTTCACGAAGCGTTGATAAAATATGCCATGATTTGGCCAGGAAAAGAGTGCTGTTTCACCACGACAATGTATCCACCCAATTGTCCACGGTTGCAATAGCGAATTTAGTTAATTTGTGTCGTCGAATTATGCCTCATATTTCGCTGCTTTGAAATTCACATAAAAAAAAGAAGACTATTTTGCAGAGTTTGACAAGTTGTACTTTTTGAAAACAACATTTTCTTTTAAAAGTATCTGATTCAGTATCCGTTTGTCATTCAGTATCCGTTTGTTTCAAAGTGTGTTAAAACGAACAAAAGTTTATCGTTTATACAGTGTGTGGTAAAAATGATTGCAACAACATTCCTTGGCTTTTTTGGTTACGGGATTGCTGTGACTTGAAATATTGTCAGTCCGATATAATAATTTGTTTACCGGAAGTTAACAGTGAATTGTGTGAAACTGTGATTATTTTTTGTAATTGTAATTTTGTTTTGAATTTCTGCTATTATTCTTTCCTTTTTAGTCTATTTCTTTTCAGACATCAATTAGCTTAGGATTAGCTTATTTCTTTCGTGACATCGTTGTGTTGTGCAATATTTACTCATATTTGGTATGGTGAGGTATGATATTTTTGAATAAATTGACACACTCTTTTTTTTTAAACGAATACTAACATTTATTTCTTCTATACATTAGTGGTATATTGCCATTAAAGTATGCATAACACAGTCAGGCGCGAAAAATCACATCAGTTAGCTGACTTCCATTTTTGTCGAGGCATTCTTGTAAATGGGTAGCAAAATCGTGCATACTCCTTTCGAGGACGGCACGGCAGGAGTCGCTTGTGACTACTTTTTATAGGGCTACTTAAAATCCAAAGCTTACATAGACAAACCGCGAACTCTAGAAGCTCTTTTCGAATCCATAACGCGCGAAATTGAAAGGATTCCTAGTGCCATGCTCGAAAGGAGTATGGACGATTTTGCTACCCGTCTACAAGAATACCTCGACAAAAATGGTCACCACCTAACTGTATGTATATTTTAACTATTGTGTATACTTTGGCAATGGCAATATACCACTAATGTATAAAAGCAATACATTTTCATATTCGTCTAAAAATAAGAGTGTATCAATTTTTTCAAAAACACCATACCTGTCTGTCGGACCCTGTATTAGGATCACTAAATGTGGATGTTCTATTTTGCATGCATTGACAGAATACGTGATACACACACACGTGATGCACGTGACAGAATAATTAAATGACCATGCGAAAATTTGATTCATTTTGAATATTTTATAACAAAATCACTACTTAAATCCGTTATAAATTACTTTAAAATTAAATTACCGTTTTATTTGATTTTTACTCAATTATATTAATATATGATGCGCCAAAATAGTGGTTTCTTCAGATGTTCAGTATAATCTCAATATCTGAAGAAGCCATCCTGTTGGTGAAATGTGGTATGTCATATTAATATAATTCAGTGAAAATCGAATAAAACTGTAGCTTTATTTTAAAGTAATTTGAAATCGCTATTAAAATATATTGTGTGCTAATCGATTTTTAATGTCTGAAGTCGATGTAAATGAAGGATCTGACTTAGCTACTTCTGAGTGGTGTAAATATTTAGAAAATTGTTTCAACCGATTGCAAAAATGTATTAATGTAAATGGAGAATATTTCATAAAACAATGAAGCCAATGCAACTATTGGAGTGACCTACCTATGTTCTTAAAATTAAGTAAGAATAAAAGTGTAATTTTGGAAATGTAATAAAATCTAATATGACTATGCTTGCTTATTTATAAGTAATCAAGCGGATTTCAGATGGCGTAATGCAAGTAAGGAATATAGTGCTTGGCGAACCATCATACAATCCTTTTTTACTAAAACTTTTATTTATGTTAGATGGGGCGACATATACCAATGGAAGCTCAACATTTTTTGCTGAATCCTGATTAAAACGAGTGGTCGTCAATTGTTATGATGAAACCCAACGTCTTTCCTGCTTGCTAATTTTGGCCGTTTTTCTTCTACTACTACCTACAGCCGATCTAATTGTGAATAGTAGAGGTCGATGTTGATGGTTTGGTTGCGTGGAAGAAGCTAAAAGTTTACGCTAAAAATAAAGCGTCGTCCCTCTTGTTTAGACTTCCTTGCTTTTCGATCTCTATAGCTCTCAATCATTAAAGTTAATTTTGTGGCCTGTTTCTAGTTGGTGTTGGAATAATGCCGATGTTGTTTGCTTATTCCGTATGCTTGTTTTGTGTTCCTCGATTCTGGCATTTATTTCGGTTTGTTTGTCCGATGTAGGTTTTGTTAACACCTAACCTCACCGAATAATAGGCACATCCTTGAAAAACCTTAAAGACAAGGTCAGGCTAGAAAATCAAGAAGTTTACCGCATCCCATGCTCAGGTTGTAACAATAATATATATATATATATATATATATATATATATATATATATATATATATATATATATATATATATATATATATATATATATATCTAGGTATCTGGAATATTAAGAAATGACCAATCGCCATGGAAATATTTATGACCTGGATAAAATGTACATTGTTATATTACATTTATTTAACACCAACTGTACCCAAATATGAAATGCGACAGCGGCGACAAATATATAAAACTGAGTAAGATTATTTTTGTTGATTATTTACTGGGTTGGCACATCATCAGTCAGTAGTAATTAGTCTTTTATTCCAGAAGTTCATGAACTAAAAAATAAATTAAATATGGAGGAAATTTAGCCAGGACATTTTGTTTTGGCACCACATCAGTTTCATTTTAATGGTTGTATAAATAATGGTAATTTCGAAAATGTTCCGCAGACTCTCTATTTTCCAGATATGATTTCCAATGATTATATTGTGTTTTAATAAACATTTACGAGGAACTCATATTTCTCATAACCAAACACCGATTGGTAATTTGTACTTGGTCATTATTACACAAAATTGATGAACGGTTTTGAAGATTATGTTGAAAAATTAAACTATTTTAAATACCTCAAATAGTTTTGTTTAATGCTAATTCTTGAAACCTCCTGACATGTGTAATGTTGTGTTACAGCAAATATGTGTAATGTTATATTATAGTATATTTAACCATTCACACCCCCTTTTAACTTCTTCTATAACAAAGTTCTAAAGTCATCGGGTTAGTTATTAAAATTTTAAGAAACAAAACATAAATATTGTTTTTATATACCTTAAAAATATTCGGACACGCAAACAAAAAATGAATCTGAAATAAGTGGTAATTAAGATAAGTGGTAATCTTCGAACTTTGTTTGCTACAAATAATAATTGGGAGGCTGGTGTCGAACGAACATCTTAAAATGGATAGTATACCAAATATAAAAACATTAGTTCTGAAAATAGGCAATTAGTAGAATTTCATAATGAAAGAGAAAATTCCTATTGAAAAATTGGGCAAATACTTCAGTTAAGTAAAAGTACGGTTAGAGATGTCGTGCATCGCTACAAAAAGGAGGACAGAATTTTTCCGAGGGCGCAAACAGACCCTCTTAAATTATTAAATGAAAGAGGCTAACGCTTTATTATAAAAGAAGTACATAAAAGCCCTAAAATTAGTGCACCTAAACTCAAAACATTCACGGAAAACCATTTTCAAAAATTAGTCAGCACCAAAACAATACGCCTTTGCATAAGAAAAGATGGATATCATGGAAGTGTGGCCCGGAAAAAGACTTGGAAGTACGAATAATATTAAAAACTAGACTGGATTTTGCTATGGAGTACGTTTAAAAGCCTGAAAATTATTGGTACGCCGTTATTTTCTGTGATGAGTCAAAATTCAATATGTTTGGCTCAAATGGTGATGGGCGTCAAATGGTATGGCGAAGGATTAATGAACAGCTCAACGCAGAAAATCTTTGTTCAACTGTTAAATACTGTGGGGGATCGGTAATATTTTGGGGGTGTATATCCTTAGAGGCGTTGGTTTAATTAATAAGGCAAAATCTGAGAGTAAGTGCGGATAATATTACAAACTAACATACATTTTACCAAGACAATGCCCCTAAACATAGTATTGAAGTCTGTAGGCAAATTGAAGTGCTGTAGGAAATAAACATGAAAATATCCTACAAGTGCGCAGTATTTCGATTGTAGTTACTATTTCGAAGGGGATAATTTTTTCTAATTGCTTAGAATCGTGCCAAACTAGATTTGAATGAGACCTGGAATGGAACTCTATTTGCTTTAGTAAAGTGAAGACAGAAGCATTAGACATTTTCGTGGTAAAGGACGAAATTTAGCTTTCGCATTAGAATTAATACTATACGCTTGGAAAGCAGGTTAGCCTAGTTATGTCCCGATAAAGTTTAAAAATAGCCGGAATATTACAGCCTTGTTCAGATCTTATCTTTCAGAAAGATTACACCAGACCGCATACAGCTAATCAAACAGTGTAGTTTTTAGAATAGTCATTGCTAGTGCAACTGGAACGTCAGTCCTCCGGCCAGCCAGGCCAGTTACTCGGCCTCCAACAACTCTAAACTAAACCTAACTTGATCATCTAATTTGGTCTATGCGCCGCCTAGTTACATAGTAATAAAATAAATGTCTTTCTTGATATATACCGCTATGCCCTTTTCAATGTTATACTTCTCGATTGCTTGAGTGGCACAATCAACTGCATCTTGCTGCATATCTTCGGACATATCGGCATTTTTGATTATTGCTTTCCTGTCGGGCATTTTGCGTGTTTTTTGAGTTGAACTAGACGTGTAATTTTACAATTTTTTCGCTGAAACCGGGTGAAACCGCTGAAACCGGGTGAAAAAATGTTTCCGGTGACGTTTCACGACTTGTAATTTATTTATTTTGTTGTGAAACGTCACCGGAAACATTTTTTCACCCGGTTTCAGCGAAAAAATTGTAAAATTACACGTCTAGTTCAACTCAAAAAATAAAATAAATGTGTTGGACCTACTCATCATTTTTTTTAAATGAAATTTAATATATTTCTTAATATGAAAGCGTGATTCTCTACTCAATACTTTCATCTACTTATGGATGTTTCGTATTCCCGTGTCTCTGGTTTACCAACTAACAATAAATAATAAATTTCAGCTTTTAACACAGGTCACTAACAATACTTTAATTATAACGGAAGGATTTTTAAGGCCTACGTAAAATTCTAATCAAGAATATTAACGGTACTTTTTAATAAAACAAATATCTGAAAATTGACCTGCATTTCTTTATTATGCGCAGAAAAATTAGGTGCTAATAAAAGAAATTATTCTGATTTTTTTCTACATATTTCGATCGATGTTGTGGCGTGATGAGGTGCGGTCTTGAAACTCATCGATTTTATCATTAGCGAGCGTAAAAATAACGTTAAATTTATTTCATTAGCGACGGATTGGAAGACTCATGGCCTTTTCCACTGTTTGTATGTCCGTTTACGATCCGTGGTCTACGTTTGATTCAATTAATGTCTCTTTTCCTATATATAGATTCGATTGGTTCGACGTTTATGTACACTATTCGCTAGTCATATTTACACATACCAATTAGACGATCATGTGTGTATTCGATAGTCACATTTCACGATTTAGGTGTCGAGAAATATGTTCCATTTAATTTCCATGGGCATGCTGAAAAATTTTTAATCATAAGACATGGTTTTTTGCATCTACAACTCAAGATGTGGGTGTAGATGTAGGTCGTGGCGAAAAAATACTTTTCTTTTGGTTAGATGTGGATATTTAGCGTAAATAGCACCTTTTAATGGGCCCAGTGAATATAGTGAATCATAACACTTCCTGGTGAAGGTCCTAACTTTTGTAAGCTGGTTTATGAGCACTACACTATGAAAATCCCAGAAAGCCATTACTTTCCTGCAAATTAAGCCGTTTTCGCTTTCTTTGGCGCACCTTCACTTGCTCTTACCCACTATTTGAAATGAATGCTGTTTCGTCTTTGTAATATAATGATGAATCCATGTTTTTCTAAAATAACACAGAATAAACTCAGTGGATTTGCGTTGAAATTAGCCTAAACTCTGTTTGTGGAGAAGTGTTTATTCAAATTGGTTTTTAGACGACTGTCAGCAAATGCAGCATCCATCGAGTGCAAAGCTTGGTTATAACCAAAATTTTATGTAGAATGTGATGGACACGGTTTATTGAGATGTGTACCAGTTTGCAAGCTCCCGTATTTTCAGCCGGTGATCATTTAATAAGACACTATGGATGTTTGTGACAATTTTATCAGTCGAAGCGGTTCTTGCATATCACAAGTATTCATCATCTGCTATGGATATTAGACCACGTTTAAATTCAGCAGCTCCCTTTATATCATCGAAAACGAAGGAGAGAATCCTTTAAAATGTCCGTCGGTATTAAACTAATTAAAACAAAGTACTTTTAACAGTTCGAAATATTAAAAGCGAAAACGGTCCCACCTACAGAACTCATAAACTATCTAGTAAAAGGCAGATCCATCACTTGAGAATATCAAGTTTTACTACTGGGCTAAGTGAAATGTGCTATTTAGGCTAAGCGTCCCCATCGGGCCAGAAAGAATGTTCTTCTTCACTACGATAGGGTGACTGCAGATACGCTTTGTGTTGTTGCAAAACTTCATGATCTACGCTTTGAAGAGCAAATACACCGTATTGGTAGGATTTGGCTTCTACGTGACTTCCTGTTCTCAAACATAAATAAATGGTTCGATGGGTGAAGATTTATTTGAAAGTGATGAAGTCAAAGCTGACTCAACGGTTAATTTTACCTTTTGAGTTTGCAAAGAAAGACTGGGAAAAAGTATAGTGTATATTTTTTCAAAATTCTGTTTTAAATTTGTCTGTAATATTTCTGTAATTTTTATTACCAAGTGTGTTATTTTAAAGTGTCCTATGCACAGTAATATCGCTTTCTTTACATAAGGAAAAGTTAGAACATACTCATGGTTGATGGAATGAAACAGAGTTTCATTTTACAGTTTTCAATTTTTTGTGACACCATTTAATCGAATGACAAAAAAGAAAGAAAAAAGCAACATAAGTGGTAATTTAACATACTTTTTTAGCTAACATGGAATTTGGGTATTTCCTTCTCTAGCTCTAATTACAGCTTGCATTCTTCTGGGCATGCTCCGCAGAAGATTTCTTATGGTCTCTTGCGGAAGTTGATGCCATTCTTCCTGAACAGCCATTCGTAATGCTACAATTGAATTAGGAGCTGAATTTCGAGCTCGTATACGGCGTTTGAGAATATCCTATAGGTGTACGATGGGATTTAAATCGGGACTTCAAACGACGCAATTTCCACTTCCTGTAAGTACAGGAACACTGTTTCGGCAACATGCGCGCGAGCATTATCGTGCATTAGTACAATCTGCCATACGCAATAAAGCCAACCTGTGGTAGAACATACTCTTCAATGATGTTGCAGATGTGCTAGTCTGCATTAATTTTTACATTCACCTCAATAAGCGCAAATATGTCATATCCAATAATAGCGACCATGTAGTAGAACATGTTCTTCAATGATGTTGGGGATGTACCAATCTGCATTCATTCTTACATTCACCTCAATAAGCGGAGTACGAGTTTTGCAACTGATGTTTTCCCATTGTATAATGGACCATCCATCGAAGCTTACGTTTTGCACGAGATTACACGCATCTCTTCAGCTCGCAGTTCCCCAGTTCTTCTATAGACTTTATTACTCCATCAGGCTTCCACAATTGTATTCGTGTTTCATCGAAGAAAATAACTTTACACTATTTACGTTCACCCCGAGTTTGCGCCGAAGGACTTTGGTGGGACGTTTTGGATTTAAACTAACTTTCTTTAGTCTTCTTCTTACTGTTTTTGCACTAACATTAAGTTGCCTTGTATTCGGCAGTTCAATTTTTAGATGCGGAGCTATAAATGTGCGATTTCGTAATGACTGAACTTGTAAATAGCGATCATCCCTTTGCGTCGTGTACCGTTTACGTCTTTGTCCAGGTCGCTGTCTGTACTCCCATGTCTCGTCGTGTCGCACTAGAGACCGTCGATTGATGTATTCCCAGCATGTATGGATTATGTTCTTGCCTGCGGCCCTCTTTAGCTAAAGAAACAATTTTAACAAGAGCTAATTTATTTAGGTGTGCCATTACAAACAGAAAACATACCATTAAAACCTGACACACAATAATGCACTAACAATGATTCTCTAATAATAAAAACAAAAGAGCAATGCTATGAATTGCCAAAGCGCACTAACAGATGTCGACATAAGTGTACTGTAATGATAATTCTTTTATGAAATACGATGTAAACATTTTTAGATATCCAGATGAGTGTTAAACAACACAGAACATTTCAAAATAACAGACTTAGTAATAAAAAATTACACAGATCTTAAGTAAAAATTAAAAAACAGTCCTTATAACAAATATGCAATGTTTTGTTCAGCAGTGTATAATTGTACTGAGGGTATTAAAAAGTTGGAACGTCGTTGGACTAATTATATTAAATTGCAGGGTGGTTTCTTTGAAAAATTAAAAAAATCTAAAAAATCTTGTGTGTTTTTTGTCAGGTTGTGAATTTTTCGAACGACCTAAATATTGTTGTCATGTCCCTTTTATTTGATATATAATCTATATTATTTACACAAAACTGATTGTATTTTAATATTGTTATCTGAATGTTCTATACAAATGTTATCATCAAATTAAACATTCTTTTTAAATCCTGTATTATTTGCTACAATCCATGATAAATTGCTTTATAAATGACGCAGCTGTAGACTGGATCAGCAGGTATTAATTGTCTATTAAGCGATATCAAACCGAGAGTTGTTGACCGGAGTGGAAAATCAAACTGTATCGATTGTAAACCGATAGCGGGAGATTTGTTGCTGTTGGAAAAGGCGATCGGAGAAATTGGATGGATGGAAAGAGGATTAGGTACAAATAAGTACTGGAGAGGGTTACTTTTATTGTGTGCTAAACGAATTCGTGCCTTGATTTCCAAAAAAAATTCTATCTATTGGAAAAGGTTTTTAACACAGAAACAAAACGTAGCTAAAGTGGATTTTTTGTTAAAACAACTTTAAATCTGACATATACAGGGTTATCAAATAAGAACTATATATTTTTAATTTGGAGTGAAAACAAAAACGTGTATATCGCATACAAGATATAAAGGCTATTGTTTTTTTTTATTTTAAAAATTGATCCATGATATTTATATTTAATTTTTAAAATAAATTTATGTAAATGCATCAGGATTTTTTTTAATTCTATTCTGAAATATCAATTTTGGATTACTTTGCCACATAAACAGCCATTTATTTCACCAATGATAGTAATAGTTTTAAGGTCATTTAATGTTTGTGGTTTATTGGTAATCATATAACTTTAAAGAAAGTCCAATGGAGTTATATCGCATGATCTTGGTGGACGGGTAAGATTGGCATTTGTTCAGATTACAGGGCCATTGAGCTTTCCTCTCAATAAATTGATTGCGTCAGGAGATCTATGGCATGTTACATCATCTTGTTGAAACGACATGTCGTCCAGATCAAAATCATCCGATTGATGGCCAAAAAAAATAGTTGTGTTTCTGTAGCGTTCTCTATTGACAATAACCACATTTCCATTTCCGTTTTAAAATAAGCACGATCCAATTTACACCTTCATACCATAAACCACATCAAATTGTTAATTTTTGTGGATGTAAAGGTGGGTTTTCTTCACTCCAAATGTGACAATTTCACTTATTTACGAAGCCACCTGATCAAAAATGAGCTTCATCGTTGAAGATAATTTTTTCATGAATTAATGGATCTGTTTCAAGTTGCTCTAAAGCCAAATTTCTACGTAACAAACGGTCATTTGGCTTTAGTTCTTGGGCTAACTAAATTTTATACGCGTTGAAATGTAAATCTTTATGAAGAATATTCCATATAGTGCCATAAGAAAGCCTAAATTCTGAAGAACGAAGTGTAATTAATTGTTCTAGATTTTTATTTACACTTTGGTTTATAGCGTCGATTAAAAGCAAGATTAAAAACGTTACCATTTCATTTGAATGATGATTTGCCAAACAATACTAAATATACATTTGAATTTTGGTGGGAATTAAGAAAATAAATGGCTGCTATGACGTTTTACAAAAATATATAGTACTAGTTTATCGTACTATATACAAGATAACCCTTTTGTTTGGTAAATAATTTAGGTAAACATTTATTTTTTACGTATAATATTATGGTTTTAAACGAAAGTTGGTATGTGCAAGTCGATAATAGAATTAGATTCCAGAAGAGGTACAAGTCACATACGATAATGGCGGAACAAATGTTTTCCGATGCTACCAGAGCAAAGCCACTTTCTCACTACAACCTGCTTTTATGTTGGATGAAAAATGAAGTGCGGGTTAGGTTCAGTTTTGATCAAAAATGTTGATGAAAAATTCAGAGAAAAGCTAGAATACAGGTTGATCGTATAGTGATTCTTGCAGGGCCAAAATATATCAGTATCTTCTTACCGCTCCGAGTCTAGTTTGCTAGACTATTCCGAATGATGACTGAACATTACCTCGGATCATATGTGGTATCTAAAGTTGTTTGAAGACTATTTTGATGCCAGAAGGGAAGATGAGGGTACATGTTGGCTAGATAAAAAGAGGTTTTTGTTGAAGACTAGAAGGGATTTGTTGGTGGTTGGTGAACAGATGGACTATGCAGAAAATAGCGAAATTGTAGGGAGTCAATTTGGTATTACAAAGCTCAGTTTTCAAGATGGGGTAATATATTTCTTGTCTAGATTTAGAATCGAGAATCTTGAATGGTATTAGGGATGAATATGGATTATAAAAATTACTTACACACACGGGTAAACGGTTTTGAAATGGTAACTGAGCTATGTAATGTATACTGGTGCGAAATGAGCCCAATGACAATCTAAAGGCAGCATTCTGAACAATATCCAGGTATTGAAAGTAGTAGGGACAACATGTAGGTTTTTAATGTAGTAGAATACAACATGTAGGTTTTGAAGGCAGATGAGTACATTATGCTGTTGTTTCTAATTATATTTTACTGATAGACTTATAAAGATGCAGTAGGGAGGGTGTGATAACCTATGGTTCACCTACCTACGGTTGAAGAGTCATTTGATGCTGTTTGAAGCTTTAATACAACAATGTTTAAATTTAGTTATCTAACTGATCCAGGAAAATCCATCCTCGAAAATCAAATTCATTATTCAGCGAGGGAGAAGCTATGAGAGTGGGATTAGTGGAGTTTTCTACAATAGTACACCGTGGAAGACGATTGGGGAGATCTGAAATGAATTACTTATTATTGTGTTATAAATTTTGTTTGCTTTGGTTTGTTACCGGTTAAAAAATGTTTGATCATTATACTACTGTTTTAATTACTTAAATATGTCAAAAATGTTATTCCTAATGGATTTTCTGCAAACATATATACCAAATTCGTTTTTTCTCTTTAGGTGGCGGGGGCCGAAGTAAGAGTAACACCTACACCTCCAGAAACCTCCAGTATGTCGATGGCAATAATAAATGGGAGTAACTCCAATAATGAGGACTTTACTAAGCATGTCTTTGGTGGTAAGTATTTAAACAGTGTAAAGAACATTATCAGAATCTAAAAACAAAATATTCGAAAGCAGAGCAATAGATAAACGCAGATAGTTTATGTGAATATTTATTTAGAGTATTATGTAATTATCAACATTTATTTTGCAACTTTTTGTCAACATAGCGGTAGGTCCATAATGCCTTTTTGCGAAAAATTTGCAGCTTTATCCTAGGCTTTAAAAGACTTACCACTTCAATGGACGGGGCAAACATGTGGCCCAATTGAAGCTTATCAAATGTTATCCGTGTCCTGATTCTGTCTTTCGCCCGTAACGTCTTTTCTGTATATATATATATATATATATATATATATATATATATATATATATATATATATATATATATATATATATATATATATATATATATATATATATATATATATATATATATATATATATATATATATATATATATATATATATATATATATATATATATATATATATATATATATATATATATATATATATATATATATATATATATATATATATATATATATATATATATATAATATTCTAGCCGGCTTTACTTAACCATCCGTTGTTACGTCCTAATTACATTAACTGCAAAGCATATTTTTCTTGGGATGAAGGCCGTTTCTAATTAATTCTTACAACCTCTAACCCTGAAATCCCCATGATTATTTCGTTGCATATTGTTGTACACACCATTCGCTTTAGAAATTAAACATCAATATTTTTTTAGCAAAAGATTGCGCGAAGAAATTTGGTCTAGTAAGTGAAGGAAATCGGCAGACGTGGCCATTTTTTTTCAGATGGTTAAAAACGGTCGATTTGCCAATCTTTAACCGATCTGCTTTTTAACGGACTATAGTGTGTAGATCTACAGTCATTAAGACGTTTATTTTCTTGACATCAGTGTCTGAAGGACGTCCAGAGCGATGTCAGTGTTCCAGGTCATAATCTTCACTTCTAAACCGACTAAACCACTTTTGCACTGCGATTTTTCCAATAGGACCCTCTCAGTAAATTTGAATCAACTTAACTAACCGAAGGCGAATCTGAAAGTAAACATTGAAAATACAACAGGAGTTAATAATATGAAAATAAACATTATTACAAGCGTTAAACATCAACTAATGGAAAATTCTTTCTAACTTTCCGGACAACATATTATATCGTTGTTTATGTGTTGCAGGTGTGAGATAATATCTGTTGAAGTAAATTATATTCTTAGGCTTATATTCTTGGACTTCATAAAAAAGTGAATAATACTGCAGGAAATATTCTATGAATTCGGACTAAAATGATTTAATATTAAAAAAGCTTGAATAAACAAATCAAAATTCCAAGCAATGATGTTCAAAGCAATTCCTGAAGGTCAAACTATTAATCAACATTACTACTCC
Organism: Cosmopolites sordidus; assembly: GCA_031761425.1. Taxonomy (NCBI): domain Eukaryota; kingdom Metazoa; phylum Arthropoda; class Insecta; order Coleoptera; family Curculionidae; genus Cosmopolites; species Cosmopolites sordidus. The sequence goes on along the minus strand of JARFXV010001687.1, from coordinate 157,452 downwards.
GTGAAAGAACAAGGAATAAACGACCTGAATTGTGGAAGAACAAGTTATGGGTTTTCCAATATAATGCTCCGGCTCATTCCGCATTGTCTGTCAAGAGCTTTCTAGCCAAGTACAGCATCCCAGTGTTAGACCATCCGTCTTATTCGCCGGATCTTGCGCCATGCGACTTCTATCTGTTTCCTAAGGTGAAATCTGCATTAAAAGGAACAAGATTTGAGTCCGTTGAAGCTGTGAATAGAAGACTTCTAGCACTGTTTCGAATAATAAAATATTCACATGGAGCATTGTCGGGATTGAGGAAGGGTGTATATTGAAGGTGATAATAAGTAGATATGTATGAAATCAAAATTAAATGTTTTACAGCGTCAGCCTGGTTATTTAATAGCCACACCTCGTAGTCTGGCAAAGCATCATGCAACATTTAACATCAGAGCAACGCTTGCAAATTGTCGACATTTATTTTTATAATCAGTGTTTTGTGCGCCAAACTTATAGAGCACTTCGTGAATTTTATGGTGTATATCGTCCAACCGAGTGATGTATTCGCCGAATTATCGATGAAGATGTAAATTTATCAATTCGTTATTAACTTTGTTATTCGACTATGTGGAAATTTTTGCATAAAGATTTTAGTCTGGTGCATTACAAGATCAATTCAAGCCGCAATACCATCGTTAGCGTCATACGTTCGGTGAATGTTAAATATTTAACTGTAACATTTTGTTCAGCTCATTTTTGGTTAAATGGTTACGTAATAAACAAAATTACCGCATTTGGAGAGAAAATAATACGCAAATGATCCAAAAATTACCATTTAATACAGAAAAATGCACCATATTGTGCGGATTGTACCTGGGTGTCATCATTGGGCCGAATTTTGTTTTTTTTTTCGAAAACTAGCTGGAAAGCACATTACCGCTAATAGGGATCGTTAGAGAGCAATGATCAAGGATTATTTAATTCCGAATTTGAATGGTATTGATCTAGAGGAGACGTTCTAACAGCATGGTTTCACATGTCAAAGTCCAACCCAATAATCGATTTATTGAGGGAACAATTCGGAGAGAAAGTTATATCGAGAAACGGACCTGTTAATTGGGCACCAAGGTCATGTGATTCAACGAAGGACATCCGAAATTGTTTTCAGACATTAATGTCATTTAATGTTATTTCACATAAAATAAATAGTTTTAAGGCATCTAATTTGGTTGATGTTTTATTTAAATTTAAAGTTCAGGCGCACTAAAAAAACTCTTTATATTAACTAACATGAGAGGCAAATGCGCATTATAAAGTTTTAACATAAAATAGTGTTTCTTTTTAATCGAAAATCGATTTATTTTTCAACGTAATCTCCATTTAGCTCCATATACTTGGCCCAAGCAAAAAGGGCGGAATTTAAAGTTGTCTCGGAATATTCGGATTGCTTCGAATTAAAAGGGCATATAATTAATCATTTTATGGATTAAAGTATCTTGTATCACTAATACGTTTTAGCAGGAAAAGATGACATTTGTCAAATTACGCAAATTAGGCTGCCATCGAAGTTTTTCTTTTTTCATAACGTTTTTTCTTCTTGGTTTCGATAATACTATGTACTTTTCGTATATATATTTGGGACAGGATTTTTTATAATTTTGAATCAATGAAAGAGGAATCTTATATCAGGTGGAGCAAGTATCAAGCTATAATTTTGTTCTGACGCTTTTTTTTATCGTTATATATATATATATATATATATATATATATATATATATATATATATATATATATATATATATATATGACAGTTTGTGTTTAGCAGTTGTGCAGTGCAGACGTTCGAGATTTATTATGGCCAAATACATGGTAAAAGAACGCACACACGACAATTTATTGTTTTCTGTGCCATATAAAAAGACAATTTATCATGTATTCAAGCAATTTCAAGATTTCGACATTTGGGGATAGGTTCCGCATGAGAGGTCCAATAGTGTGAACCGCTGAAATTATTGCACAGGTGAAGGAGTCTCCAGAAAAGTCTATTCGATGACGTGGTCTACAGTGAAATGGACTTATAAAAGATGAATCATTATCAGATGGATTAGTGGTTATTGTACAGAAAATTCAAATGGTGGTGGGGTCATGATGCTTGTTAGTGATAAACTGAGTTTATATATTAAAGAGATAGAGAGAAATTTGTGGTGTTTATATTGAATTTGAGAATGACTTAGTTTGTGTATTGAAATTGTATAGGGCTCCAAAGACTAATATTTTTTTAAATTGAATAGCTTTCTTTATGAATTACGCCTTCCAATAAACTGCAAATGAGTTTTATGTGGGGATTTAAATATCGATTACAAGAAAAATACTAATATTGTTAGTAATTTAAAAGATGTACTACATAGTTATGGGTTATGAAATATAGTTAAAGAACCAACTCGTACCACAGAAAGATCGGCTACTTTAATATATTACATATGTACGAATTATAAATTGGGCCGAGGCCGCACTACGGCTAAACCGCCGTGGTTTTTAACTGCGTGATTTTGTGATTCAAAAAACTAATACAAACGGCCGCACTTGCGGTTTTTTCCCGCGACTGATTTTAAAACTGTGAAATATGGCTCACGGGTAAAAACCGCTCCACAATTTGTAACTTTAGAATAGAACCTTAGAATAGAAGTTAGCAATTTGTGATGACGTCTTCTTTTTCTATTTTTTAGTATTAGAGCAACAATTCATACTGCTATCTTGAAATCCATCTTCAAACTGTGAAAATCGCGGCCAGTTTTTAATCGCAGTGGGCGCGTATCGAGCGGTTTCGCGGGTAACCGCTCGCGGGAGAAAACCGTAATGCACCCTCGGCCTTCGATAGCTCGTTTTGTATTGTTTCGAGTAATTGTCTGTCTGATCATTCGGCTCAGTTGATAGAGATTTCAATTACATCAAGTCTTCATGAACATTCTAACAACATTTAAAAGGCGATATAGTGAAACTAATATGAAACTATTTCAGCTATATCTGAGCGGGGAAAATTTGAATGACGTATTTCAGGCTGAGAGTTTGTATCATGGATTTGAGGCATTTTCACATTATTTGGAGTATTACATTGATATGTGCTTTCCTCTAAGAAAAGTAAAAATAGGAAAAGTAAAAATAGGTTATAATATAAAGAAAGGTTATAAGACGAGCTAAACTACTTTACAACATGAAACAATATTTTGAATCGGGTAACAAATCAAAAACTGCTTGGAAAATAATAAACAATAACATATAAGCGCCATAAGAGACGAAGATTGAATTACTTTGAATGACAAGTATGAAATTGCTAATTGTTTTAATAAATACTTTGTTAATCTTCCTAAAAGCGTGTAGGTGATTACAATGACTGCTACTAGAGTAAGACAAGTGACTCCAATTCAAAACTCTATGATACTATGGCCAGTTAACCAAGATGACATAAATGAAATAGTAAGGAAACTAAAGAATACACATTCTATGGGACTAGATAATATTCCTTGAATTGTACTGAAGAAATCTATCGACTCATTAATAATACTGTTAACATATCTAAGGAATTGGTTCGTGGGAACTAATATTTTTCGGAGGGCATTAAAAACATCAAGAGTAGTTCCCGTCTTCAAGAGAAGTGACTGCTGGACACTTCATGACTATGGTTTGGCGAGGGAGTGATTGCAATCTTACTTGCTCGACCAATACCCAGTTGTTCAGATTGATAAAGCAACATCTGAAAGACTAAGGAGTATTTCTGGAATGCCCCTTGGATCTGTTTTGGGTCCACTATTATTTTTAATTTTTGTTAACGATCTGCCAGATAGCAGTACCGGAAATATGGTAATGTTTGCGGATGATAAGAGCTATTTAACAGCACATAAAAACATGCAGGGAGCCATTGAAACGGTACAGGAAATACTTAATAAAGGTTATAGTTCGTTTACGAATAATAAGTTATCCCTTAACGTGTACAAAACCAGTTTTATTGCTTTTACTCCTCGAACACACACTTTCATATTTTTTAAAGTCATATTTACTAAAAATTAACGGTAAGTCTATACAGCAAACATCCTGTACTAGATTTCTGGGTGTTCATCTCGATAACAGACTTTGCTAGGATGAACACATAGCTGAACTATGCGAGAAATTAGCTTCTGTCTCATATGTGGTTTATAGGTTGAAACGAGTTTTATAGTTTTCCTAGATATGGTTTGATATTTTGGGGTGGGTCGTCTCATCTGATTCGTGTTTTCACAATACAAAAGAAGATAATTCGAGTGATGGGTGGGGTCTCACTGCTAGCAACATCATGTCGACCAATTTTTAAACAATGCAGGATTTTGACTCTACCATCACTGTATATTTTGGAGGTTATCACGTTTGTTAGGCGAAATTTTGTAGCATTCGTGAAAAATAGTGATTGTCATCCCTATGATACACGAGGCTCTGTTGAACTTGTTTTACCAGTCAATTCATGTAAGATAGTTGAACATAATGTTTACTTCTGGGATGTGAAGGTTCTGGGATGGAAGGATTTAAGCATATTCAGAGTGACAACGAATTTAAAAAACGAGTCCGCGAATTTCTTATAAATCAAAGTTTTTATAGTTTACAAGAATATATGTCTTATCAATAATTATATTCAATACTTATATATACAATATTTATTTGTGTATTATATTATCATATCATGTATTGTTTGTGAGACCGTGTCACTGAACATTATGTCAATTATGTCAATCCAACTTAATCATGGATATTTTATTCAAATATTAAAATATATTATTCAAATATTAAATTATATACCTTATCAAAAATAAAATATTTATATGTAGGTTTAATTGTTATGTATTCTTTGTATGCACAGTAATGTGGCACTGTGCATGCTCTTGTTTTGGCTTGATCCATGCATATTTATATTGTCTTGAGGATTCAATAAATTATTATTATTTTTTATTCACTCAGGTGTTCGCCCTCCGACAAGCGAACACGCGCTGATAAAGCAATTGGTGTTCGTGCTTGTTTTGTTATATGACAACTTCTTGCAACCAGCAAGGTTAGCTATCATAAGGTCGGAAATTGTGTGTTCTAAGCAGACGCAGCAACCCCAGGATGACAGACTTATGCATTCCTGTAGTCAATGTTTCAGCAGATGTATGGAAAGATAAAATTTTTCGCAATTGAGCGAGCACAGTATCTCTCATTCCACCGAGAACGCCTGTTATCAACACAACCATATGCACGGTGTACTCTGGATAGAGTTGCTTGAGTTCGTAAAGGAGATCCTGATACTTGAGTCATTTTTGTCCCTCTTTGATAGTAATATCTATTTCCGCTGGTGAGGAAAACTCAATAAGAAACATTATTTTCGTGTCCTGATCAAGGAGGACAATATTAGGTTTGTTAGCCTGTGTTTGTCTACTTGTCGAGAACGAGAAATTTCAGTAATCCCTATCCCTTCTGGGATAAAGTGCAGTATTGGGTACCTTAGATGAAAGTACAGTACTCGCAGAGCAGCATTATGAGGATAGATATATGCGGAGATTGCATAGGCACTACACCCATATATGCGCCCACATAAATTATTATTATTATGTTCATTCTGAATTCAGCATCTCAGCCTAGGTTGGTCGATATTACGATACCGAAATGAGAAAATAGTTCAGCTCCTCTCACTTAGCATGAGATTTTACACACAATGTGGCGTGACTGTAAGAGTACTGCACGTTGTCCTACTATGGCAATCGATTTTGAGATACCAAGGTTTATCAAGTTTTTTGAAATGGTTTTACTTATTAGGCCTTCGGCGGATATAAGGAAAGGCACTATCTCTACCTTACTTAGTTTCCACTGGTTTTTTAAATCGTATGCTAGATTTTCATATTTAGTGGATTTCTCCAACTCGGTTTTGCTGATATTATGAGAGAGCGACACTCCGATGTCAATTATGAAAAGCAGTTTTTTTCCTCTTTACTAATTAGAACAATGTCTGGTCTATTATAATCGACCGTTCGGTCTGTTGTGATTGGTCTATCCCAGTATAGAATTGAATCCGATGATTCCAGTACGGGAGAAGATGAGTACTTATAATATGGAGCAGGTGCGTTATCTAATAGCGACTACTTTAATGCAATTTACTGATTTAATAATAATAATAAATTTAATTTAATAATTAATAATAATAACTTAACTGATCTATAATTTTCGCCAGCTGATTATGCCTTCCTAAATAAGCATTAGGGGAAAGAACTGCACACCTACCGATAAGGTGTTCAATCGTTTCCCCCACTGTACCGCACTTCCTGCATCGGTCGACAACATCCATGTGTAGTATATGCCTTTCATAGTTCCGTGTTCTTACTACCTTATGTTGAATAGATGCCCCAAAACCTTCTGTTTCTGGGTGCAACAGCCCATCAGTCAGCCATTTCAGAGATAATGGTTCATCAATGGTATCATCTTCGAGTGACTGAATTTTTTTCTAGTGACTTTGGTTTCCATTCTCGGACACAATCCGTAAATGTTGTTCTACCATCAACTTGGTTTAGTTTATCTAGGTTCAGCGGGGTGAAACCCCGGTCCTCCTTAATAACCAACTTCACTAGCGTGCTGCTTGAATTAATGAAGCGCTCTCTCATCTTCCTTCCTGGTTCATACATAGATTCTTTATGTTTACCAGATCCCCGCCTCCCAACTTTCTCGGAATGTATAGTCGCGATGTTGACGATTCCTTTCTGAATGCTAATGGTAGAGCATTTGTCAAGTCTGAATGACATTTTGATATCCCTACTAAATTCTTCGACCATTTTTATAAAGTTTTTCTTTAGTTTGCCCATAGAGTTTAAGATCATCCATATATAGTAGGTCATCCATATACAGTATCCATATACAGTAGGATATATAGTTTAGGGCTAGATAGAACCAAATTGGAGAAAGGGAATCTCCCTGAAAAATTCCTCTCTCGATATTCGCAGTTGTAATGCATAGTTGATCGATACAGAGATTTGTTTTGTTACACTACGAATTGATGAAGCTTCCACCATATTCACCAGATCTGGCCCTCATTTTCATCTGCTCCCAAATCTTAAAAGATTCCTACGTGGCAAATGTTTTTCATCAAATGAAGAAGTTATAGCAGCCGTGGATGAGTATTCTGAAGGACTTCCAGAAAATCACTTCAGAGATCAAATAAATGAATTTCAGAACCGTTGAAAAAATGTATTGAGCTTAAGGGAGAATATACGGAAGAAGAAAGTCATTTTTTTCAACTATAAACTTGTTTTATCATTTCCGCTCCGCGAATTTTTTAAATAGTCCAGTATTATGGGAAAATAAATTCTGTCTTGTGTCTTTTAAAAGTTATAAATAATTAAAATGGTAGCGTGACACTTGCCCCACCCGTTAATATTTAATCTTGTTTTCATGTAATGTTTATACGCATGGAAGACTAACATTTTGTAAATGTTATACTTTTGAATGTTACGATAAATTTGGGAACAATAGCAAAACATTTTCATTAATGGTTATAATAATAGAATGTTTTTATTGCATTGCCATTTACATGCGTAATAAATGAAATTCAAATGTTGCCTTATGCCATCTTTAGAGCTAGATTGGCTCCACGGTATGGTATAAATGGTATATTAATAAATGGGCCCATTAAGTTTTTATGATCATTTAAATTTAAAATCATTCATATCTATGTATAAGGAGAGTTCGGGAATTATTGTCTTAACATGGAAGTAAATATCTGAGACGTTTGAAATAATTTCTTTTTAGATATAATTTCCTAATCTATACTAACATATAAATCTACAGTGGTTTTTACGCATGTTCCGTTATAACTACTGAACCATGCATCCGGTTGACTTGAAACTTGGTATCCATGTAGAACAGACATGCATTATGGATAGGCTAATATTTATATGAGTGTTGGACTCCCTACACCAGTTGCGGGGGCGTCAATGATGAGAATAGCTAATTATCTGATTTTATAGCTTTTATAAATTTATTATTAAAATGAAAATATGTAATGAATTTTTTCTTTCTTGGGCTATATTAAGACTAATTAAGAACGTCTGCAACGGAATTCAAACTCCTAAAGCGGTTGTGAGGGCGCTAAATGATCAAAAACGCTAAATTTAAAATTTCAGCTTTTATCAACTTATTATTGATTATTATTATTATCATGTACATTAACTACTATTATTATTAATTTGAATAAATTAATTATTAATTAAACTATTAAATGAATATTTTTCTGTAGCATTAAAACTTTTACCAAAACAAATTTTTACCAAATGTCAATTGACTGATTTAAAAAGATATTAAAAACATTTATATCTATATGTATATGTTTATATTTATTAATTAAAGAAGAAAAAGAAGAAAAGAAGGAAGCGTGGAATAATTAGATTAAAACGAAAAATTAGTTTCGCAGCATTTAATTGGTAAGATATTTATTTCAACTTTTCATATTAAATTTTCGGTTGTCAATCTCAAGATAGTTATATAATTATAGTTAGATAATTATTTCCAATTATTTGCTGTAGTCATAAATGCCTAAAAAAGGAAAGTCAAAATTAAATTTGGTAACGTCTAAATCAAAGTATATGAAAACTAAGCGTGCATGTGAAAAAGAAGAAAGAAGATTTACGACGTATGAAATTAAAAATTCGTTGGAAAGTAAAAATAAATTGTGGTTTTTCGTATGATCCTACAGTTGATTATAAACAAGAATCAAAATTACGTTCAATGACAAAAATTTGTAGTTATTGTCAAGCATTAAAGTTGATTGGTGAATGTGAAGGTTTATGCTGTTCAACTGGCAAAATAAAACTAGAACCTTTGCGACAACTTCCAGAGCTATTAAAATCGCTACTCCATGGAACACATGTAAAATCGAATGCATTTTTAAAATCTATCAGATCTTAAAACAATGCTTTCCAAATGACATCATTCGCTGCAATGAAGATGTCGTTTTAACTAATAAGTACATGGGGCTCATGAACGATTTGCGGCCAATCGAAACTATCATCGAAGAAGATGAGATAGACGACAAAGATTAAATGTTAGGAAGATTAAATACTATATTTGAGGGCACTATATGTAAACTTGATTTAAGACAGGAAGGGAAGTTAAAAATTTTTTAATAAAGAAACTGTAATAATGACAATAAATAATAATGTTAATTTTAAATGCCCAGCGAAGCGGGCGGGTACAGCTAGTGGCTTAATAAGTTTGGTCTATCGATAAAAAGGAGCCTCGATGCATGGAAAACATGGAATCCTATGACTGTACCTGACAGTCATTCATTGGCAACATCGATTACACCTTTGTTCGTTCTCAGATAAAAATGAGTTCTTCGCAAATGCTCATGCAACTTTAGGAATACAAATATTGCTGGGAGTCAGTTCTGAAGATAAAGGGGGTTATGCAAATGCTCATATCATCGTTGTTGTTATGCTCGTAACACGTTGGTCAATAAGTCTCAGTTCTGACATATAGATAGCGTTACTTACGAAAAATCACGTCACTTACCAGTAGTCGATTATGCTAACCTTCAAACGTCATGTGACAAAATTTCATAACAATCTGTTTACTAGTTTCTAAGTTATTGCGCTTTAAGTGAAGCTACTTTTGTGGTTTTCAAAACAATAAAAAAAATAATTTGGTGTGTTGATTAAGCATTGTTTTTTGATGATGAAAAATACCGTTGAAGCAAAACAATTGCTAGATAGACATTACCCGGACTGTGGTTATTGGTATGCTAAATGTAAAAGGGGCCGTATAAGCACCGATGATGCTGAACGTTTTGGATGTTCAAATGAGGTGGTTACACAAGACAAAATCAGAACATCTTTGGAGCTGTTTAAGCGAAATAATTTTTTTTTCATACGGTATGTGACAATGGATGAAACATGGATACATCACTATACTCTGGAGTCAAATCGGCAGTCAATTAAGTGGACAGCAGCCAGTGAAAACTCTCCAAAGCGGCCATAAAGACAACCATCGGCAGGCAAGATTATCTCCTCTGCATTTTAGGATGCGCATGGGATATTGTTCATCGATTATCTTGAGAAAGGTAAAACCATCAATAGCGAATATTACATAGCGTTATTGGTGCGTTTGAAAGAAGGGATCGCAAAAAGCGCTCCAAATGAATAAAAAAAGTGCTGTTTCACCAAGACAATGCCCCGTATCACAAATCTTTGGCAACGATGGCCAAGTTGTATAAAGTTTTCGCAGTTGCATGAAGTTTTCGTGAAGCACTTCGAAGTTTTCTCATTGACCGTATTCTCCAAATCTGGTCCCCGGCGACGATTTTCTGTTCTCAGACCTCAAAAAAATGCACGCCAGAAATAAATTACGCTCCAACGAAGAGGTAATATCCGAAACTGAAGGATATTTTGAAGGCAATGAAAAAAATTTCTATAAATAAAGGGTAACTATGTTAGAAAAGCGTTGGAATGCTTGTATTGCTGTTCAAGGAGAATATATTAATGAATAACATAACATAACAGGATGAACTCATTATTTCTTTGATTCGTTATCTATTATCTTCTTGATCTTTTTGCTGGTAGTCTTCAGAAGTCAGTTTCTATTGTCTTGGGGGTTTTTCGGTTTATAATTTAAATTACTGGACTTCGATATCGTAAGTAACTAGACAAGGGTTGTAATTTTTTAATATTTACTGATTTACAGACTACAGTTCAATATCGTTATTGCCTGTTTTTACTCTGGTTATATTGCCCTCTGATTATTTATAAATTTGCCTTTTTCGCAACATTTCCTATCCTGTAGGATGCCTTGTTATTTTACTTCCAGTACTCGTCCTTAATTTACCTGTTAACGTCTTTATAGTCGTAAGGAATCAGCACCTATTTGAAGTATATTTTAAATAACGTGGTGGATAGGCTGATTCTCGGTCACCCTACAACCCTTGGATTATTTTTTCTTTTATTGCTTCAGGAATATCCCTAATATTCTTATAGCGTCTTATACCTGCGCGGTCAGCAACCAACAAAAATTATTTGTTGATTTGATGATTAATTAATAACATGTAAATTTTGCAAAATATATTGCCTTGAGTTTATTGACGGAAAAACGGACCCTACATTTTCTTACACATTGTTAGGTGTCACTGACTAATGGTTTTTTTTTATTTAGGATCAATACATTGTATGTAGGTTTCGCTCATTGCTACAAATCTGTCTAAAAGCTTCAGGATCTACATTGCTTATTTTTTCAGTGATTTATCTGGTGGTTTTTAATTAGTCGTTAACACTTCAGGCTTCCAACGATCAGAGGATATTCTTTTTTAATTCCAACTCATGGTGTAAATTTTTTTCAACATTACGTTTCGAAAAGTTCTTGAAAAGAACTAATAACTTTTGGGATGTTTTAAAAATTTTCAATGAAGTCACTTTACAATTTAATAAATTTAGACAAACGACATTTCAACTTTTAGTACCTTTGGCATAATACGATACGCAAACTCTATAAAATAAGCAATTTTATAGCGAATTTAAAATATGAGAATATACCGAAAGCATAGTGACTGTTTTAGGAGAGAAAGTAATCGCGTGGAGTCAAATTCAACATATGCAGTGCATGTTGAGAAGTGTGTGCAGGCGCATTATGAAGATGAAGGAGTATTTTCTCTTTTGGTCAGATGTGGACGAATAACTTGAATATCACTATTTAATTGGTCTAGTAGTGCAGCGTGATACTCTCATGTAGCGCAAGCGTTCTGTTTTTTTGCTGAGTAAACTATGAGCTCCATACCACGAGAACACCAGAAAACCAAAGTCCTCCTCCAAAGTTTTCCTCCAGATGGAAACGATTTCTTTTTCTGTGGCGCACTTTAAGCTGTTTTTATCCACTGTCTGAACTGCTGGATCATTTTTAAAGTGAATATGGGTTTCATCCAGTATTATAAAATGCCGAAGAAACTCAACAGAATTGTACTTAAATAAGTGCAAACATCCTTGAGAAGTGTCCATTCGAATACGTCTCAGGTTGACTGCTAACAAACGCAGCATCTATCGAGCGCAAAGCATTTTCATACCCAAAAAAACATCAACAATATATCAGCGATAGTCCATTTAGATTTTTAGAATCTTAGCAAGCTTGCGTAGCTTCAGTCGGCAATCATTTAAAACGACATTGTGGGTTTATAGACGGGTGTTTTGTCGTAGAGTTTTTTGGCTATTGTGGTTTATTACAAAGCGTTTAATTAGAAGCCAGTATAGGAACATTAAAAAAAATAATCTTTCCGTATCCATCCCTTATTGCATAAATGTTTTCTGGGGAAGTAAACTAGATGTGAGTCTAAAAAATGTGTTTTCAGTGATAGGTATTGTCAGGTAGCATATAGGAAGATGAGCTTCAAGATTTACATATTTCTGCTAGATTTCAGCTCAGAACGCTTACTGCCACCATTTTGAAGAAATTCTAAATTCTAATTTTTGACCAACGTGCCCATTTGTAAAGGAAAAACTTTTAATTCACCCCTGGGTACCCCTTATCCAGTGCTTCTCTTGAGGGTTAATTACACATTTCACATAATTAAACTCAAATTAACGAGTTTTTTTACTCAAACTCACCGATTTGTGAAAAACGGAAGATTCTCAAGCACAGAATGGAGGAGGAACTAGTCAAGAACTTAATATTTATTATGCTATGTGCAAGCTTATATTATTTCAATAAAAGGGGGAACCTGATTATTGTTTCTGACTCGCTTAGTGTTATCACTAGTCTAAGAGGAATAGTTAGTAAGGAAAAACTAAGCTAAACTAAACTTGCTAAGCTAGCAAAGATTAAGAATAGGTCATACAATTATACACATATGGTATGTTAGTTATCTGCTAGAGGCTATAGGTGGAAAGTATAGGTGGAGGGTATATTGTTACCGTTGAACATCATAAAGCATCATCCACATTTGATCACTTTAATACCTATATAGAAAATCATTTATTGTGTAATGAATATAGAATTACAGAGGGAGTTGAGGCTAACCGTGTAGAGCTGAATTTCATCAGTAAAACTTAAAAAACTATATTAATAATAGGTAAATAAATCCCTAGGAATATAATAAGAATTAAGTAGGAGTACAAAATAAGCGCCAATTGAGACTTTTGATTAGCATATTGTTAATTGGCATGGACGAATATATGAGATAACAGATTTTGTCTGTAGAGTAGGGTAATTAATAACGTTGTATCTAAAAGTTCTTATAATAACAAATATTTCATTATTTTTATAAATTACTTATACTCATTTATCTTCTTCATATTCTAGGCGGCGCTGCTCACGGTAAGTACAGCTAGGCAAAACAACCACAGGTAACAAGAAAACGATCAAAAAGAAAGTTGCGAAAGCCCTGGGAACTTCCGCAAACTTGAATCGTGTCAGCATTAAAGTTTCTTTAGTTTAACAGGTGAAAATACTTGAGAGTTTGTATACCACGTTGTTTGAGCGGGGATTTGATAGGTTGATTTAACTTTACCTTGGTTATTTTCAAAACCAAAAGTTTTTTAAATTTTATGATAATGAATAGAAATAGGTTTAATTATCATGGATGATTTATGAGTATTAGCTGCTCTATTTTATCATTCATTAGTAATTAAGTTAAAAGTTTTGTTTAATGGATAAGGTCATTTACACATATTGTATAAAAAAGCAAATATATACCACTATTGGTTAGTTATAAAGAGAATCATGTAATATTTTAAACCTTATATTGAAAATAATGAATACAACACAATGATCTTTGAAACAGTTCATAATTATTAAGCGGGTGATATGAGTGGTGACGGTCATTCCTGGACTTTTTGAAAATGATTTACCATTAGTTTCTTCTTTTCCTTCTTCCTGTTTGCTACAGTTCATTAGTAAGCTTTGACCTCCTTCAACCTTCATCTACTGCCAGATCGATATATTGAATCAATTCAATCTGAGGTTGTGTACGAGGCGTGCAAAGCAATGGGACTGGTGGCGTCCGCAGTTTCCATGGCCACTGTTTTCTGCGATTCGCAGTGCATTTTCCCCATTTGAAAAAGGGAAAACTGATTACAAGAAAGCATTATCTAGACCTAGTATTATTATAAGAGCTAATTTGGTGCAGTGATCATCGCCAAAAAAGAGGACTATTTTGCAGTTCTACAGAACTTTTTGCTAAGTTCGACAAATCATATTTTGTGAAAGGCATACAAAATTGGAAAATCGTGTGCGAAGTGTATTGAGCTAAAAGATTATGTTGAAAAATAATTCGATTTTCGATCAAATAAGCAATATTTCATTAAAAAAGTATCTGATTTTTACTGTATCCTTAGACTGTTTAAAGGAAAAGGCGACCAATGTGAACTGAAATACAAGACAATGGTTATTTAAACATTACAATAATTTTATTCAAAATTGAATTTCCTTGTACAATATTATCATGCTGAAAATTGTTAGTTTTTGTTTTGGGAATAGTCTGAATTCGCCAGGAACCACACTAGGCAAATATGCGGATATGCCAAACAAATACTTACAATGTACTCTGACATTTCAGTGAACTTCTTAATGAGCCTGGCAGATGCATAACGGTCAGTTAGGAGAAATTCAATAACTTTTTGTTTTTTTTCAGTTCTAGCTGTTATTGTTTTTGTGAGTTGTCTTTAATGTTTTCCCAGCCACAAATCATCTTGCAGATCCCTAAACATGTTCTGTCTGCTCGTTGTTTTACTACCACTAAAGTTTCGGTGCAACTTTTATATAACTTAAAAGAAAACTTAAGTACCGTAAAATTTCGGCTGGTAAAAGTTATTTACCATTTTTTTCCAAGGCCTATTCAAATTTAAACCAATTGCTCTGGTCAACAAATGTAAGCCCATTGAATAACTAAAACTAATTTTGAGAAAGCATTAAAACACATTTACAGTGGTACTGATTCCATGTTCTGGTTAGCTAAGTTTTTTTTGTGGATATCAATAACAAGATTTATAACCTAGTTAAGGATTTATTTAAATTAACAAATTTTAATAATTTTAAGAACATACAGATGAAGCGCTTCTTTCTTAAAATTAACATCTACTCTTCCTCTTCTTAACATCCAACAATAATCTGCTAGTACAGCAGAACTCCACATAGTGGATTCAGAACGAATGAAATGACGATTTATCCAAAGATAAATTGTAAATTTATTATTTTGGTCAAGTGGAAATGTTTTTCCAATGTAATTCTTATATTATATTTATCCCAGGTTTTTCTTGATCTTTCTCTTACTTTACATTTTTTTTTATAGTATATTCCTGTTTGTAATATTCTTTTAACGAGTCCTATTTCTTCCAATTTGGGAACATGTCTTCATCGGGTCTCCATCTCTTATAAATCTTGATATTTTCTCACTTCTAAATCTTGATGTATATGAACAGTTCTCACTCAGTCCATTTTCCTGAATCATTGCTTATCGATTGGTGATTTAAGAGTTTGTTTATTTTTCTCGACCCTTATAAGGAACATTTTTCTTTCAAATTACCAAGAATTGTGAAGAATTGTTTGTTAAATATATAAAAGTTACCTCCTTTATACTCCATATATGCTGGGTTTTGTATTTTCTTCTTCCCTTGTATATAAGGAAAGTAACCTGAAATGTACATCACACTAAAATCAACAATTAAGGTTAATGGGTATTTGTAATTTCATTCCATCAAATGTAACATTTTGGCGTGTACATTCAGGATATAGAACTAGTTTAAATTGCTATCGATAATTATTCTCATTTAATGCGGGAAAGTCTCGTTTTTCTCCAGTTCTCTTAATGAATATCTGTTTCACTCTCCCTATCTAGTATACATTTTGGAGTAGTCGTGTTCTCGATTTATCGTGATGAATATGGAAATTATATTACGTCTTATCTATATATCTGTATAATTTACCTCAATATTGAGGATATTGATATTTCCGGAGTGCCTGGCAATATCTTAATAGTTTTGATGATATTCTCATACTGATGTAATATAAGGTTTATCCACACACATCTAATTTAATGTTTAATTCTATATATTTCACTAAAATATTTCTTCATACTTCCCATATTTTGTTGTTTATTCTTTCAGCAATATATGATTTTGATAGCCTTTATAGCTTTGATAATATTTTTACAATATTGAGGATCAATTCTTCTGTTGGAACCTTTGGTGTGAAATATTAAACTCGCTAACGCTATTTTGATAGCCTTTATAGCTTTGTTAATATTACTCCATTTATTCTTTTTGAAAATTTTGTAGGTAAAATTATGTTTCTTCGCTTGAGACTAACTTTTATTTTATTCGTGTATGGCACCAATGGTGTCGATAAGCAGAATCGAAAACATTGTATTTTAAAGAACGATGGAGTACATGTCCCAAAATTTGCGAAGTATCTGGTAGGAATTGATTTTGTTTATGTTTATGGCTACTTCTTCATCGTCTTCATCCTTTAAACACTGACCTATTTTCTAAGTTCTTTTCTCTTATCCCTCCCACCTTCCAACTGGTTGAACCCTACCAACATTTTTAATGCCATAAACTCTTTGGACAACTCTTGTTCCTACTTTGTTATCTGATATATTGGCCATGATCGAGAAGACACGATTTCAGAGTTCCAATATTAAATTGTTGTTGGGTTCAGTCATACGGGGATAGAAGGCACAATCTAGCTGAGACGTGCGTTCAGCTGAGAACCTTATTCCTTGTCTGAGCCTGAGAACCTTATAATTTGTCTGGGACTTATTTCTGATAGATTACGATCTCCTATAGAACTTAAACAAGCTTTACATAATTTACCCTAATCTTTATGAAAATTCCTCCCTCCTTTCACTAAACTGAAGATGTTCTACTGCTGAACCCCGAGGCAGATAGGGGGCAGTGTTAGTTCCCCTATACTCATCTTCTATGTGGGAAGCTTCTCTTTGCCTACACCTATTGTGGAATTTCGTTTACCGCATAACATGTTCTCCAAAAGAGCCTTGTTCTCACTCCACAATTTCTACGAAGAGCAGTTCCATCTATCTGTTACTACTCTCATGTCTCTTTGTCAGTAATTCATGTCATTGTGACTGTTCGAACATCTCCTTCCATCGAGAGCGATACATCCTTCTGCATAACTTCGGAGCAGCTCCATTGAAAGAAAACATATATACTCTTTTTTGTATTGTTAGACATGGGGCTTTAGTTGAAGAAATTTAAGCCAAGCAAGGAATCCCGCTTCATTCCCTGTTCTATCGGTTAAAATATTCGTTTATTTTTCCAGATTGTAACCTCAGTTTTAACTATATAGTTGCTATAAATAATGTATTTGTCTTTATCCCAACATTAATTTTCATCTATTACTGTCTAACTGTCTAAGATTAATTTACATCCATTAGAGCAGGGGTCTCCAAACTACGGCCCGCGGGTCAAATCCGGCACGGTAGTGTCATCAATCCGGCGAATTTAGCAAGCGTATGCTCGTTTAGGGCGCTTACTCGGTGACTAGTTTAGAAATTATAGATAATGGCAGAAAAATTAAAACGGTTTTGGCCCTTGGAACTTACTGGAGTAATCAGTATGGGCCTAAGGCTGGAAAGTTTGGAGACCCCTACGTTGGAGGATGATGCGGCTATACCATTAAACGTATCATCCTCACCCCATAAAGAGCAAGAAAAAGGTTCCCCAAAAACTTCATCTCTTTCCTTCATCTTTTTCTTTATGGATTCCGCAGTTGGTTCCGTGTGGAAAATTTGGAAAATACTAGTATTTTAAACTATACTATAGATTTTGCTCAACATATTTTTCGCCTTGTTAGGGCTTTCTCAAGAGTAGTATTAGTTCAAGCTACTCTTGAGAAAGCCCTAACAAAGCGAAACATATGTAAAGCAAACTCTATAATAAAGATTTGAAGCATTAAAAATGTACAAATGTATAATTTAAAATCCGAGTATTTTATTTGTACGTTTGACAATTATTTATCTTTGTGTTGTTTTTTGTCATTTGTGTAGATCTTTATACATGTATTTTTATAAAATTTTCTCATGACAAAACTGGAAATGCATAAGTGCTTGGTTCAAAATTTCGGTTATTATTAAATTAAGCAGCCTGCTTATCTGTATCGATCTCTACTAGTTTGTTAGGTCACATCCTCTGCTTTACTAAAGAATATTTTATTTCATGAATATTTATTTTATCAATATCAATTTTAATTTCAAGTGAGTTAGTGTCTTATTGTTGTGTGTGTAAACATTTAATTGAATGGGCAAGTGGAAGAAGGTGTTAAATGACATTCTGTGAAAAAGTCCTGTTTTGTCTTAGATGTAAAAAATCAACTTATGCAAAAATGTTCTCTATCAAGTTCAATTAGTCATTTACTAATCCGAAGAGTGATACCTGCAGCAAATGTGATTCTGAGAAATCAAATATGACACACGAAGAGAATGTAAAACTAGGGTTTCAGTTGATGTCTAAAGATCGTGAAAAATCATTGAAAACCAAAAAACGAATGTTACATAATGGTTAACTTACAGCAGACCATGCCTTTACTAAAAATTACTACGTCAAAGTATTTAAAAGCTTATTACGTCAAAGTATTATTTAGTGCTAGATGCTGTTTCTAGGCATCCAACTACCATTGTTCGTCGAATTACTAGGTTAGTTGTCTCATAAATGTTTGTTTTAACAAATTTTGAAACTTGACGGCCTACAAAGTTTAAGATGCATGTTTTACTTCAGGCAAATCACCATCGTTATGCAGTTTATTTTATCTGCATCCTGTGACAGTGATGGCAGTTTTAATTTGTGTGGAGCACTTCTTTGAACAGATAAAAACTTTATTTACAAGACTACGCTGATGATTTCCCACCTACGCTGATTAAATCAGCGTAGGTGGGAACTAAAAAAAAATCAAAGCAATATGTACGTCTAATATTCAGCATACATTTTTCCTGAATGTTTGCGTTGGCCTAATCGATGATTTGGTATTTGGTTCTTACGTTCTTCTTTTAATACTGAATGCGGGCAATTACCCACAGTTCCTTAATGAGGAATTGCTAATATTTCTAGAAGATGTTCCGCTGATCATAAGAAGTGACTTTAACAATTCGGAAATATGTACCTGGATATTTCAGAATTTCTATCCGGAATGTCATGAACAAGAATTATACACGTTAAATTGGTACAGATGGCTCTGTTACATGATCTCTTGACACTAGTCCTCCAGGTTTTTGTTTTTGCTCAACAATTGCGAGAAAACAAGCCTGAAATAACAACTGTCACTTCATCTATCAATGCACTTATTCAGCAAAATACGTATCGACTTTATCAGTAGCTCTCCTCCCATTTTTAGCATCTCGGAAATAATGGGGTCCTCTCTTGGCGACTTCCCATATCTCATTTGATGCAGAACTGCCTGCTAATTCTTCAATGTCAGTTTCCGGAATTTTCTCCGATTCCTCATTCATAATATGTTTTTGTTGGTATTCTTCTTGTGAGCGGGTGTTATATATGGTTTGGTAAGAATTTTCGACAGCGTCGGCAATTTGTCGTTTGTTTTTATATTACTGTTCCTTCATCATTTTTAACTTTGAGGCCTTTTGTCAGTTTCGATCTCAGGACCGGCTAGCGTTATCTTCGATTGTAGTAATTTTTTGCTATATGATCTGACGTATTTACGTATATGTTTGTTTATAGTCCTATTCAACTATTTATACTCTTCGGTCTCTTTATCTAGTTCTTTTCTATTGTCTATCATTTGTAATATTTCTTGATTGTGTCTATTTATTTGTTTTTTACCTTCTTTGAGTACATACAATCTGTGGATGTTTGGACACAGGTGTTATTTTATTTACTGGTACATTAATTTATAGGTTTTTTTTTTACTTTGGAGACGTGACCTAATTAGTTTTCAATAAGTTTTTGGTATCTCTGCTTATTTTTTTCAAGTGTTGTACTGTAGGGAATAGGGTTTTATTTTTCATTAGTTTCTTCCTGTCCATTTTAATGCCCATCTTCTAAGTTCCTTTTACCAATCTATACTCACTGTCCGCGTCAAATCTGTGTAAGCCTGAGACGTCGGTAACCTCTTTACGATTAGTTAGTATTTAGTCAATTTCGTTCTTTGTATGTCCATTCGCACTTCTCCATGTCCACTTTCTTTAGGGTGGTTTGAAGAAGTGTAGTTTTTTATGTTGTAAAAAGTGTACCACCATCTCATTTCTTTCATTCCTAAAACCAGAATTTTTCTGTTTTGTTAGTTGTCTTCATTTTTCCTTATCGACATATACCTCATCAGCAGCTAGATCGTTGAAATATGACAATTATAGCATGAAAACTTAGATTAACCACACTGAGCAGAGAGACACCGCAGTAAAGATGCATAGATGACATAGAGCAGGTAGCGTGAAAATAATGGGTTCGGGCTGCTGAGAATAGAGACAGATGGAGGGATCTTGAAGAGGTCTTTGTCCAGCCGTAGATAGGCTGTAGCTGATTCGATTGACTTCATCTATTGACATACGATTCAGGAAAGAGGAGGTAATTTTGAAAATTTAATTAATTAAATATTTTTGAAGAATTTATTGAATTTTTGAAATATTTTTATTTTGTACGTTATTTAATCATTATTTTTTCGCCCTAAAATATTCTATTAATTAATCAATTTATGAAAATTCATCCTTATATTTTGTCAAATGTCCAGTATACCTCGCCTAAGGAACTGGACCGGTAACGGGTGGTGGATAGTGAAAGTTCCATTAGATATTAATGGACAGCTGCGAATATCTCAAAATAAGCAGCCCCGAACCAAGGCAAAAAAAAAACTAAATCCACTTAGCGTCTGACTTGTATCAAGCGGCTGAGTGGTCAGCGTCTGTTCACCAGTGGTGCGGCTGATATTTAAATTCTGGAACTAACCCCTCCAGTCTTAACCTCAGAATCGTCATGGTTCAAACCTTTAATTCAAAGTACAAGATGAAGCGTTCTAGTAATTACAAAATTACCCCAGGAGGTAGACAATCCTCTGCCAGCTTTGCTGGTACAACCGGACTTTCGGATTCTGGGGCGTCCGGGCTTAAACGCAAAATCTTTCAGAGGGAGTCGGAGACCTCTGGCCAACGTCTGAAACCGAAAACAAAAACTTTCTTTGGAACGGTAAATATCAATTCTCTCCTGCGTCCAGGAACACTACACGAATTGGGGCAAACATTAAATCAGCAAAAAATCAAAATTTTAGCTTTGCAAGAAACTAGATTGACAGATGATAACACCTTGGAATTCGACAACTACAGACTTTTTAAAAGTAAAACGGACAAAAAAATACTCAAAAATACACCACATCTCGGTGTTGCTTTCGCTGTCTCAAGAAACATCCTTGGTTCTATAACAAATGTCCAGCCAGTAAATAATCGACTTATGACACTATCCCTTAAGTGTGCTAACAAAAACTATACATTAATCAATGCACACCTCCCAGTTAACGAAGAAAATAAATCTAATCCTGAAAAAGTAAATAAGTCCTGGGAAATTCTAGAAAAGACTATCTCTAAAATTCCCTCTAACCATGTAAAAATCCTATTGGGTGATTTCAACGCTCAACTAGGGAAAGAAAAAAAGTACAGGAAAATAGTCGGCAGTTTTCCCGCTCATAAATGGACTAACCATAATGGTAGAAGATTGGTTGAACTATGTTCGCAGTTTAATCTAAAAATAATGTCAACCCATTTTAAGAAGGAAATATCAAATCAAAAGACCTGGAGGTGCCCAAACACGTACATGGGTGAATTTCAAATTGGCCATGTTGCCATTTCAAGTCAGGAAAGGAGCAAATATAGACACGGATCACTACTTGACTAGAATCAAACTTAGCTTAAAACCTCGAAAACTTATTCAAAAGCGGCTGCTAATACCAAAGTTTGACCCAACGAAAATAAAACCAGCCCTAACAGAAGAACTTGATAAACAACCAGCACAGAACTGGCAAGAATTGAAACAAAAAATTATTAAACCAAGCCTTAAAGTTGGTCCCTTTATAAAAACGTAGGTAAAAACTTCATCCGTGGTGGGATGAAATTTGCGAGCAAGCAGTATTAAGCCGAAGTAAAGCATTCAAAGATTGGAACAATCAAAAAACAGCAATAAACTATAACATATTTTTGGAAGTAAGAAAAGAAACATCGAAGCTAATTAGACAAACTAAAAGAAAATATGAAAACAATCACCTTAATGAAATAGAAAAAGATTTCCAAAAACATAACACTCGAAACTTTTACAAAACATTTAAAACTAAATTAACAGGCTATCAACCGCAAAGTCTTTGCTTCCAAAAGGAAAACGGACAATTGGCTCTAAATAACCAAGATAATTGCAAAGAACTTGCGAAATATTTTGAACAAATACTAAACTGTCCTGAGCCCTTAAACAAATTAGCAACACTAAAACCTAAACAAACAAACCCAGATTCATTACCACCGAATGAAGATGAAATAATTAGGCAAATCAAGCGGCTTAAAAATAACAAAACTTCTGGTGAAAATGGAATCACTGCGGAACTTTTGAAATCCGCTGGTCCAGGTACAATCAGGGAAATAACCAAAATTCTACAAGAAGTTTGGCGAACCGAACGGATTCCGGAAGATTGGAAAGATGCTCTAATCCATCCACTACATAAGAAAGGAGATAGAACGGATGTAAACAACTATAGAGGGATATCTCTTCTCCCAGTTTGTTACAAGATTCTATCTAAATGTCTACTAGACAGAGCACAGGGACAGTTAGAACCTAACTTTGGTGAATATCAAGCAGGTTTTCGACCGGGCAGATCCTGCCCTGAACAGATCCTGAATCTGAAGTTGATTCTAAGACATCAAAAACTGTACAATAAAAATCTCGTCTGTACATTTGTGGATTTCAAAAAAGCATATGATTCTATTGACCGCAAATCTTTATTCCGAATCTTGAAAGAACAAGGACTAGATCTGAAAACGCTGGCAATTATTAAAGCAACGTTAACTAACACAATACAGGAGTGGCGTGAAAAAAAGTCGGCCCTGAATATTGACCAGCCCATTAAATTGGGGAGAACCAACATCAAAATTGATTGTCTGGCATTTGCTGATGATCTAGCAATTTTAGCTCAAGATGTATTAACGGCACAGAAACAGATTGAAATCCTAAAAGAAACAGCAGAAAATGTAGGACTCCAAATTTCCTTTGAAAAGACACAATACATGACCTGCAACAGACTAAGAACGCCATTTGTAAAAACAAAATATGGTAACATCAGACGAGTCTCTCAATTCAAATATTTGGGTGAAATAATCATGGAAAATGGGTTGGAAAAAGCGGCCAATAAGGGTAGATGTCAAAAAATGGAAACGGCATTGAGACTTACACAAAACATTTACAACAAAAAATGCCTATCTAAAAACACAAAACTGAGACATTACAACACAGTTATTAAGCCAGAATGTCTATATGCTGCGGAAACGCTCATTTTGAATAGAAAGAGGGACATCGAGGACATTGAAAAGAAGGAAAGAAAAATCATAAGAAAAATCCTAAGGCCCAAACAAATAAATAGCACAACATACCGACTTCGAGAAAACCAAGAAATCAAACAATACACAGATATACATAGCGATATGAGAAAAAGAAGACTTAAGTTTTACGGACGCATAAAACGCATGAATCCGAGTAGGTTAACTAGACAAATAGTCGAATTTTATGAAAATAGGAGTAAAGTTAAAGTAGAAATAATTAAATGGATTGCTGCAATTAAAGAGGACCTAAGATCAGCAAATATTACACAAAGTGAAATTCAGGATAGAGGCTGTTTCAGACACAAGGTTAACGTTTGGAAGGTTGGCCAGAGAGAAAAATGTAGGAAGACTGGAACAACTTGGTCTGACGAAAGGAAACAAGCTCATAGCGAAAGAATGAAATCAGTATGGGCGCAAAGGAAGGCTAACAACAACAAACGCCTTTAATTGTACTTCGCGTGGTCCACCAGGGCCCATACGTGAATAATAATAATAATACAGAACATTCTGTAAACTTGAAGAGAAAACATTTAATTACTTCGGTATAATAAGGAAATTTGTTGAAGAAATATTTTTATTTTGTACGTTATTTAATCATAATTTTTTCGCCCTAAAATATTCTATTAATTAATCAATTTATGAAAATTCATCCTTATATTTTGTCAAATGTAATATTTTCGCGTACATGCTATCGACAGGATGGAATTTAAATTGCTATTAATAATCACCCTCTTTCGTTAGAGACAATTCGATACCAGAAAGGCTGACTTCCCCTCACTTTTCCTAATGAATATCTGTTACTCCCTCGATATCAAATTAAACATTTCGGAACATATTCCAGAATATCGAGACCAATTTGGCAACTGCTTCTAAGTATTATCTGTGATTTATCTCAATATAGGAAGGATTAAATTCTAGGAAGTGGATGAAAAATATCTTAATTGTTTTCGAGATGTTCTCGAGCTATTGTTTAGGAGGGATTATTCGGTACACGTCCCAGTCAAGCCGATTTAATTCTTTTTCTGATTTATCTGTAATTGGAATAGATTTAAAGCGTTTCTTCACACCTATTATTTATTGTTGTTTATAATTTCAGTAAGACGATATAATTTATTTTAAAACCTTTCATGATGAAATATTCTTTCCACTTTTAAAATGAATAGCCAATTTGCTTTTTAGTATGCGCATTTTCGCCTAATTTTAATTAGTTAAATTCTTGTTTCTTTCGATTTTATAGTTTTTCCATTCAACTTTTTAGAGAGTATGTGGATTATACAATATGATTTCATTGAAAGTTTTTTTGAAATAAATTGAAATAAAAAAATATAGTGGATATTTGTAGTTTCGGTTGGTCTCTAGCTTTTTAATACATCTAGAACCAGTAGGACCACCCTATTTACGGGGATTTTGCTTTCACTGTCTTCCACGAATAGTGGAGAACCTCTTGTAGACACCATGTTTATGACGCTAAATTAAAAATTAAATCTCAAAGATGAATGTATATCACAAAATAATTATTCTAATTTTGTTAAAGAAATAAGTTTCATAATAATTATACAGGGTGTCCCACAATTTGTCCGCCATAGAGCAACTGGTGGCAGTAGAGATCAAAATAAGAGGATTTAGTCAATAAGTGTGTTGACAAATGTTAGTTATTAAAAAGATACAGTGTGTTGAAAGTGAAACTAAATTTTCGAAAAATTGAGATAATTTAAAAACGGCTGAAGATATCAGATTCAAAATCGGGGTAGTTGGGTTTTCAAAGGTAACAAATCCAAATTTGCCACTAGTTTGAGCCTACTTCCTAGAAGGCGCTTGCTACCTACATTGTGAATTAAATCGCTCGTAAAATCGGAATTCACTCGCTCATATTTTTTACCCTATAAAGCTGGGAATATCTTGACTTCAAAATAGAGAATAGTTATAATTTCTATTTAAAAAAGGCACCCCTGGTCAATATCGATATCTCACGCCGTTTGCGAGATATTCGCGTTTGAATATTCCATTGCACATCTTGTCGATGGATGAAAAATCTGCAATTTAGAAAGTGCGCCTTGAATTCGACGAAAAAAAAAACGTTAAGATGTCAAAAATATAACGGACTTTATTTAAAATAACAGTTTTTTGAAATTTACTTCAACAGGTGTTGAAAGTGTCTACCGTTTACCTCAATACACTTTCACAGGGTCTTTGTTAGGTGACGCCTCATATTTGAGAAGATATTTTCTTCATTCCTAATAACATTGGCCGTTTATTGAATTTTTTCTAAAAGTTCGTCTCGTGTATTGATTTCATCATGGTAAACTAAAGACTTCCTATAACCCCACAAATAAAAGTCTAACGGATTAATGTTTGGGCTACAAGATGGCCAAAGAAACTCACCACCACGCTCAACCCATCGATGTGGTAAACGTTGATTCAAATGATTTTGCATTGCAACAGTAAAATGCGGTGGCGCCTCATCTTGCATGAACACATGTCTTGTCTTAAGTTTAGAGGTATACCGTCGGAAAGTTCTAATAAATTATTTTCTAAAAACTGCACATATAGATCTTCATTCAGTTTTTGCGGAAACTCAAATGGGTCGATTAAAAAATTGTCGATAATGGCGTACCAAATGATAATTGAAAATTCGTGCTGCAATTGTTGCTTTCTTGGGAGGTGTGGATTTTCCAGGGCGTAATAATGATTATTTCGCCATTTAAAAGTTCCGCATCAGGTAAAAATTGTCTTGTCAGTAAGCAATATCCGGCAAATCTTGTGGCAATAAATTTTGAACAGGCGAAAAATGGTAGGGAAACAATTTTTCTTTATGGAGAACTCTTGAAACGGTAAATTTGCTAATTTCTATAGATGCCTCCAAACGCCTTGTACTTAGTTCAGGATTTTCCGCGATACTAACCATTATATCCTCTACTTGTTCTACCGTTATATGTTTCGGTCGTCCATCAGGATTGTTTTAATAAAACGAACCTGTTTCGCCTAACTGATTGAAATTTTTTTGAAAAATTTGTCGATCTGGGATGATTCTGGTTGGGTAGAGTTCTTCATACCTTCTAACTACAGCGCGACTATTGTAATTTGCTCGTGCATAAACGCAGAGCATATCAACTCAAGATTGGAGAAATTTGTTTCTACATACGTTTAATAGAAGAAATAGAAAGCAATGACAGTTGTCATCGAGACGTAATAATTTGTACACAATATTCAAGACACACTTTGTGAATTGCATATTTTTTAGCCATCGACAAGATATGCAATGGAATATTCGAACACGAGTATCTTGTAAAATGCGTGAGATATCGATATTGACTGAAGAGCAGATACCCATAGTGGTATCTTTTTACGCGGAAATTATGGTTCTTTTCAATTTTGAGGTAAAAATATTTCCAGCTTTATAAGGTCAAAAAATATGAGCGAGTCAATTCCCCACTAAGTAGGCAACAAGCGTCCTCTAGGAACTAGGTTCAAATTCAGATTTGTCGTCTTTGAAAACCCAACCACCCCGATTTTGAACCTGATACCTTCAACCGTTTTTAATTTATTTAAATTTTTCGAAAATGTAGTTTCACTTTCAACACCCTGTATCTTTTTAACGATTAACATATGCCAACACATTTTTAGACTAAATCCTCTTATTTTGATCTCTACTATTACCTGTTGCTCTATGGCGGATAAGTTATGGGACACCCTGTATAGTACACTTTTTAACGAACTAGAAAATACACTATTAAAAAATGGATCATTAGTAAAATCTTAAGAATTACCACTTACAAAGTAAATATTTTAAAATTTAGTAACTAAATGTACTGCTGAATACCAGATGTGTTGATTATCGAAGCTGCCAAATATTTCGGAAACTGCATTGTGTATAACAGCCACTGAAATATAAATTGTTTAAACTGGGACGATATTCTAATAAACCAAAGCGCTTGGGTTTAATTTTTCCAATCGCTTTTCTGTAATTACTAAGAAATGCTAATAAATGATATGATTATGGAATAATGTTAAATAGTCAACAGAAACAACCCCTTCAAAGTTCTTTTAAAATTGTGACTTTGTGACTGTGACTGATATTTCTATTTAAAAAAGATATTATCCTAAAAACAAAAAATCATCATCCTATACTCATTCATACTATTAACTCAGGATCACATTGATAGATTTTTTAAATATACAGAGTACGTCCATTAAGTGTCAGTACTTAAGATATATCTCAGCAACCAATCACGCCATCTATTGACGAGCATCGCCGTTTCAAAGCTTGAACATTCCTGGACTTAACAAAACTTACTTTACCACGATCCGTTGACATTTGTTGATTTTATGACGTTTTATGACAAATGTTTTTTGTGGTATAAACGTTTTCAAGATGGCAGTGTCGTTAGAAGATATCTAACGTGACGGGAGACCAATTTCAGCTCGCACTCCCGAAATGATCGAAAAAGTTCGCGATTTTGTAGCAAATGACCTTAATGCTTCACTAAAAATGATGGAAGGTGCTTTGAATATCGACAAAGAAACGATTCGATCCATTCTTTACAAGGATTTGGGCAAAACAATTGTGTGTGCTGTGCTTTGTTTGTTCCCCACATGTTGACGGAGGAGCAGAAATTACTTAGTGTCAATCATTCCAGAAAGGTCGTCGCAGCCACCAGAAATGATCAAAACTTCCTGAAATCAATTGTTACGGGGGATGAAACATGGTGCTTTTAATACGATCTAGAAACTAAGCGCCAAAGTGCGGAATGGAAGTCGAAAAACTCACCACAGACAAAAAAAAACACGAAAACCGCTTTCAAAAAATCAGGACAATGTCCAGTGATTTCTTAGATAGCAAAGGCATTATCCATAAAGAGTTCGCTCCAACTGGTCAAACTGTTACGCAGAATATCGCGATCCAGACAGCTGGAGTTTGTTGCATGATAATGCGTCAATGTATCGAAGCGAGAAGAGAATACTTCGAATAATAATTGATAAACAATGCCAGGTATTTCATTTTAATCACATTTTCCCGGACCACGGCTGATACTTAATGGACGCACTGAGTATTATCACACAATTTTCAATAAAAAATCCTATTAATCACCAAATTTTCCTAATGCGTTTTTGATTAACGATTGGCTTCTTATGCACCCAATGACCAGAGACTATAGAGAATATTTTAGAGACTCAGTTTGTAGTGTAAACTTTCTTCAACACTCTCTACCGGAAATCATATTTTTTTGCTATCGATTTTTGTGTAATCTTGCCATCGGTGAGTGTCATCGAAAGTATCATATCGTGGACTAAATCAATATTTTTGTTGGTACCAAATGTTTTCGGTATTCCCACAACTTAGGTAGTCTATGAGCATTCTTTTTAGGCAAGATCAGCTGAGATGAAAACACCCCCTCGGGCTTTTTTTTCATCTTATGCATTTTTGGTAGGAGCAAACAATCTTACATGGCTGGGAAGTAGACGATGGCAGGACGGCTGAACATTGAAGTTTTTGTCGATTTTTTCAAAAATTTGTTTTATTGAAAGTTGTCATTTTTGTCTCTTCAATTCAGTAAACAGATTTTGTAAAGGTACCAAGACTTCGGTAACAGTGCGAGCAACTTTAATAATAACGTCCATACCGGCAGATTTGCTTTACGTGCATCGTTGTTTTCTTCTTCTAAAGATTTGACAATATTTTCCAATTCCTCGTTGGTGCCTATACTGTTTATCTATATAATTATTCAGTTCTTCTGCTGCCGGCCGCATTGCATTGTATCAGAGGCGATGCTCGGAATGTATCAAGGTCAAGGTGGTGGCGGGTTTTTGGTGTAGATGTTTGTGATTGTTTATTTAACCCTCTAAAGGTAAGGTGAATTTTTGCGACATAAATAGTAAGGTTGGGTCGAATCCGACCCCAACTTCAAAAACACATTTTTATGAGTTAAAAAATAAATTGTTTAAAACGTTTCTATAAATAAGTTAGTTTATTTGTTTTTAAAGTGACATGCAAAGGTCATACTATGAAAATTAAAAACTGCAGTATCTTGCTATATATTTTCTAAATACATATTATCCTTGCTTATGACGCTTATACTTCTAATAATTGCACTTATATCAGAGAAATCACATTTCTTAGTAATTACAGATTCTTACAGATTTATGACTAAAAAAAGTTAAAAATGTTTAGGAAAATACAAAATAATGGAACAACACTCTTTCAATACGTAAGTTTTCTTTTTATAAAATAATTTTTTAGTTGCTACTGATTATTTTTTATCACATCGTAGAAAACATTTGACAACGTAAAGACAAAATTGAAGAAGGAAAAAACCAAAGAAAACAATACTTTTTTGAGAGATAAAAATTGACGATTTTTTCAACAACAATCTAATATACAAAATTTACTGAAAGTAAAAAAGGAGAAAAATGTAATTAGTAAGCGAAATCAAAGATTAAAATAGTAAATAAATCTTATAATAAAAGACTAGTGAGAATATTCACATTTCGGTTTCATCATTGGAATTACAATTAGGACATAAAACATTTTATGATTTCCACAAGGTTGCATTTCACACAAAACTCGCTTCCCTTTCTACCTTCTTCCCTCGCCTGCGATCTATCACAAAAGTCACATATTTTTTTCGGGACTTCCACTGGTATAGCAACTTCTTGAAATTCCTTGCTCAAAAGCTTGCATATTGACATACGAAGTTCTTTTGGAAGACGATGGTTTTGCATTCGTTTCTCCGTTTGGGGTTTCGTATTCGTTTCGAGTGCCATTTATAAATAACAAAACTATTCACTGCAGCGATATCTAGGATTCCATAAAAACATCTTATCGGCCATCTAGGACTTTTTCTATTTGTCGTATTGTGATGGCAACGCATGATCAGAACGTCAAGTCCCCCTTGGTTAAATTATAAATCTCGATGATTTCCGGTTTATTAGAGTTTTCATTTATGGATCCACTGAAATGTATCGATCCCACTACCAAGACCCCACTAGAGCTGGAGGCAGCATTGCAGGAGGTATCTGAATTTTATTTTTTCTCAAAATAGCCACAAAGGTGAGTTTTGTTTCAAGGAGTGGTTCGGTCAATTCATAAGATGCGAAGCAGTTCTCTGCAGTTACGTTGCTACTGGTTCCCATTATAGACTTAATGAGCTGTCTGTAAGATATACTAGGCTGGCAAAAGTAAATCTCCTTTCCGATCTTTTATTTTCTTTACCAATATATGGTACGCTTTTTATAAAATAAAAAGTTCTGGCATCACAAATCGACACTATTGTCAACCTGTATTTATCGGGTTTCGAAACGACAGCGATTCCGAAAACTGAGCAAAGTTTCGTCTGCTGTAACATATTCCGAAGGACTATAATTTCTTAAGCAATTGTTGTCAGAAATGTCCCACACTTCTCTAAATGCTTAGATTTTTTGATTAGATTTTTTAATTTCATTTATTTGTATGAAAAACAATTTTATTTGTTATCTCATCATTTATAAACAATTATAATATTTTACATTTGTCAGTAACCCCACGTGCTTCCCCTTTTGGTCCTGGAAGATGGGTTATTATATTAGAGGTTGCTGTTCTGTCACTCCACTTCACATATCACCCCACAGTTTCTAAATTTTTGTGTCAGTTTGTAATTCTCATCATTACTTTCAATTATTTCTGAATCGAAAGTTTCATCATCATCTGAAACGCAGATAAAATCGTTTTCGTCGTCATTATTCGATAATACGTTATTGTAGCTTTCCGATTTAACTTCTGTTCTCTCCACATAATTTTTTTTATCATCTGATTCTTGTTGTTGCCTCCGTAGTTCAGTCAACATTTCTTCAGGAGTGTCAAACATACTCTAGTGACTCATTGCGTCAAGGAACTGAAAAACACTTACTAGGAACATGCTCAAACGGTCTCCTGGGTACTGCCTGGTAGGGTTCCTGTCCTCTCGCGGCTATTGGAAGGGTGGGGGATGGGGATGGGGGTGGAGAGAAGTAAGCAAATTATTTATGTTCAGGTCGCATCAGCCCCCAACCTTACCGTTTGATGGATAATTCTATCAATAGTCTACCCGGAGTTTAACTGGCTCTAGAACAATGGATGGACCAATAAAAAGGTGCTAAATAACCATAGAAATAATTTATTTTTTTCACATTGTTAAATCCTTCCATTTTATTGCTAATTATCGTTATTATCTACTAACAGCATTATTCCACAAATTCTTTCAGCAAGTTATTATCGTTTCTAGTTTCAATTCTTACATATTTAAAATGTACACTTACATATTTAAAGTGTTTTGGCCATCCACTCACATTTAAAATGTCTTACAATATATTTGTTTGTATTCAACTGACAGTTTTAAATGTGATGATAGACAAGCTCTGTTTTCTGTGCAGAAGCTTAAACACCAAAATGTACACGTGGTTCAACTGGCGCGTTTATTATCGCAATAAATGAAATATTAATATAGAAGGCAATACTTGGAACGTTTGAAAAAAATTGAATTTTTTTTTATAATATCCTTAATGATAATATGTTTGCGATGTTGTATGCCTTTCTGGCCAGATGTGGGGAATATCGAACCTTCAAAATATTTCGAAACCTGCATTGTGTATGACCGCCGCTGATATTTACATACTTTTAGCTATAAATGTTTCATAGAACGATAAATACATTTTTTGCTGGAATTTGACCATATACATCTGTGTGGTTTTTGGTTTTAATAGAATTAAACTGTTCTATACCTAACATCCTTAACGTATTTTACCTTTAATGTCAATGAAATACTCGTTACGATTTTAAGTATTTACATTTTATACTATTAATATGGTTAAATTATTTTAGGGCAGTAAGCACATACGTTGAAGATGTGTTACTAAGTTTTTGTGGAATCTGTATATACATATAACAAGAGAAATTTAAATATTCTAGAGAATACTGTAGGGGCTAAATACTTTTCGGAATATTTTATGTTCACATTTACTTCTAAAAACTATTATTTTCTGCTTGCTCAAAGCCTACTCAATGTACAGTCAAAAGTTCAAGAGAATAATTCATTTTTGAAGCAGATTGTTAGGGGAGATAAAATTGATCGTTTACGAAAATGTAGTGCATTAAAGGTTATGGGACTTAGCAAAGAGCTTCCGTCAAACAACCTCGAAAGCGGGATTGCATCCGAAGAATATCATGCTATGCGTGCGGTGGGATTATAAAAGTGTTATCTGTTACGAAGTGTTACCATCAAAAACATTTTACAGTAATACACACAAAATGCTCCGAATTGGCAAATCAGAAAGAAGGGGATCTTTCACTGCGATAACGCTAGACCCCATTCGCTATTAGCAATTCTAAGGAAATTGTTGAGTTTTGGTTGGGATGTTTTATCTCATTCTCCATGTTCATCAGATCTGGCACCTTCCGCTATCACTTACATCGGTCGTTGTTAAATTGAATCGGTTTGTCGTTAATAAACCTCCGACTTTTTATGAATGCGACATAATAAAGTTTATAAAAATGGTAGGAGTTGTTTATAAAAACGATCAATATATAATTGATTGATTGATTTATTTCGTATTTTAATTTTTTTTTCTTATCAAAGTGTGACATATTTTTGACCTCTTAAAGTAAAACAATTTAACAACTGTGTTGGACTGGTAACTGGTAAAGTCATTAAGGTTTATATTTTCAAAATTCGATAAAAATAATACTACTATTATCAAAAAAAAACTGCAACGTGCAGGTTTAGGGTTAGTTACAAAAATTGTGTATGGCATTTACACATATACATATTTCTTCATTTTATTTGTTCGAATTCCCATGTTGTCGTTCTCCATTGTTTTCTGTTCAGCCCTTTTTCTTGTTAGTTCTTGACATATACTAAATATTCCATTACATTGGTATGCCACTTTTTTTCGGTGTCTTCTTCACCTTCTATAGATAGAACCACTATAGAGGGAAAATTTTGGCATTTAAGGGGGTGCCGATGTTCATTTTATATATATATATATATATATATATATATATATATATATATATATATATATATATATATATATATATATATATATAACGTTATTTTAAAAAAAGGCTTGAAAGCCACTGACGCTGCTCGTGAGATTTGCAAAGTAGAAGAGGCTGGTGCCAATCTGCACCACTCACCTTCGGCTCAAAGAGTACTGGGAGGGAGACATGTGTCTTGAAAATAGGGGAAGATCAGGTCGTTCACGGCTTCCCGATGCCGCCGTTCTAAGAGCAGACTAATCGTGGTACCCAAGAGGAATAGAGTTACTGGCTCAAAGATGGGTTGAGGTAATCGAAAACAACAGTCTATATTTTGAGAAATAATCTCAAGCTATACGAGGTGTGACTAATTAAATATCGAGACTGACACCGTAAAACATTTTATTTTCCTTATTGTTATTGTTTGAGTTCAGCAAGGACGTGAAGGTAGTAATGTTGATTAATAGTTTGGCCTTTAGCAACCCAATAATATCGAAAAAAACAATCATCATTTGGGCTCTTCCAGTGCATGGATTGACGCTTCGTTTCGGGATCATAAATAAAAAACCACATTTCGTCACATGTTATTGTCCTGTCTAATAAGTTTGGGTCATTTTCAATGGCATTCAAAGTGTCAGTACAAACATTTCTGCATTTCTGAGTTTCTTATTGTTCTAACGTGATAATTTTAGGCACCATTTTAGCACACACTTTTTGCATGTTAAAATTGTTATGTAAAATTTGTGGTACGCATTCTTTGTCAATTCCTACAGTTTCAGCAATCGCGCGAATACTT
Organism: Cosmopolites sordidus; assembly: GCA_031761425.1. Taxonomy (NCBI): domain Eukaryota; kingdom Metazoa; phylum Arthropoda; class Insecta; order Coleoptera; family Curculionidae; genus Cosmopolites; species Cosmopolites sordidus. The sequence goes on along the minus strand of JARFXV010001687.1, from coordinate 123,135 downwards.
ATCCGACGGTCAGATCGAACCAGATTACCGATTTTTTCGATATTGTCATCCGTTTTTGCATGGAAGGGCGATTTGGGCGTGGATCATCTTCAACGTCTTCTCGGCCATCTTGAATATGCTTGAACTACTCAAAAACACGCGCACGTGATAAACATTCATTGCTATGCACTTCTTTCAATAAATTATAAGTTTCAGTAACGGTCTTTCCAAGTTTCAAGTGAAATTTCACAACAATTCGTTGCTCTATTGTTACACTTAACATTTTTCCCGGGAAACAAAAAAACAATTCTAATGCGAACGAAGGCTACGGTTATACGGATTGGTTTACACAAGCGAGAGGTACTGCATTTGATAGAGAATGTTTCACGCTAAACAGCTGTTTGTATCTTGTGTTTGGCGCACGCGTACTTCTTCTGTATCAGCATCAGTCTCGTTATTGAATAGCCACACATCGTATAAATATTTAAAAATTCCACTATTTAAAAAGTTTCACTATTTAAAAATTTAAATAGTGAAAAACTAATCTCAAAAACGCAAATACTTTTAGTACACTCTAGTAAAACGTATGTTCAAAGTTTCATACAAACTGATTTGTTTCATACAAACTGTTTAATATTATTCTGATTTCTGAATGATAAAAACAAATATCACACAATAAATGAAACGTTTTTTTAAATCCTATCCCAAAGTTTTATGTAGGGGCATTTCAGACTTTTACGAATAATTAGACTTATCCAACATTATATCAATAATCTAATGAGATATTGAAATTATTACACTTATGATATAAACATTGTTTCTATGTAATATTCCAGGCATCATAGCAAGGCAACATTTTTAAAATCATATCTGGCATTGACTGACTTCTCATCAGCTCGCTCTTATACGCAATGCACATTTTCTTTTTCTGATATGGCTATTAGAATACGGATATAAGAAAACAAAATTTTGATGCGAATGCTTTTCGATTTTATATGACTCCCAAATAAAATACACATGTCGTGTAATAAAACCGAACTTTTTATTTGAAATAGTTCCCTCTATAAATCGAAATGCTAGGAGTGATTAGTGAGCAATTAGAAAACAAGGAGGCAGTCATGGGGACTATCGACAGAAGTGAAAACGGAATAACTGTGTTTTTGTTTTAATTTTTAAATTAATTGTAGTATGAATAATTAAACTTTATTATATAATTAAATTCCAATAGCAATATTGGAAATATTCGAAAATAAATGCTTTGTTTTTGTTATTCATTCTTCTATATAAAAATATGAGCATTTTAAGAACTCACTCTTGTACTGCACAGTGATTCTACAGATATTAAAATAATGATTATCTAAAACACAATTTAAACAATGCACAGTATACACAAATTAAACTTTTCACGTAGTCAATTTAACTTCACTTATTGCATGATACAGTTGAATATATACAATGTATTAGTGTATATATACAAATATACACTCATATATACGTCACTAGCATGTCGGTGACGCGAACCCATAAGTTTTGCCCCTACCAAAAATTGCTCAACGCGGCTAAAGAATTAATTTCAAAAACGTTTTCACCTCGATTTACTTCATACTCCATGCTGTAGTAGCAGTAACTTTACTTACTGCTACTATAGCATGTTAATGACGCGAACTCATACTAAGTGCAATGTGTTGCAATGTATTAGTGTGTATACACTAATATATATATATATATATATATATATATATATATATATATATGTATGTATGTATATATATATATATATATATATATATATATATATATATATATATATATATATATATATATATATATATATATATATATATATATATATAGCTATTTATGTATCCGGAATCGATAACAATGTTGTTGCTAAAATTTGATATTGTTTACAGTATACGTACTCAGAACGTTTTGTCATGTGGACGCAATTTGTGATGTTTACAAATACGCTGCGATTATATGTTATTTCAGATTATATTTTATCTCAGTTAAAAAATTTAAATAACGTGAGAATTTTCGTGCGATGATTTACTACGAATTTCGACGTAGATTATTCCAACAGAAGTGCATCGATCTCGCATCGAAGCACCATTTAAAACCACTGTATATCACTGGTTCAGTGAACTAAATCGTGGCCGTCATTTGCTCATAGACGAATTTTAAGAAACTTGTCCTAAATCAGTTGTTGTGCCAGAAAACATCGATTCTGTGCATGAACTGATAAAGCAAGATGGTCATATGACATACCGTGAGATTGAGGTATTTCTGGGCATCAGTTGACAAGCATACTCAAGACTTTACATAAACATTTAACCGTGAAAAATATTTGTGGGCATTGGATTCCGCATAATTTGACAATCGCCCAAAAAATTCTGGTGTCGATTGGTGTAAAGATATGCTCAAGAAATATAATCGTGGAGCGTCAAAAGCCGTGTATAACGTCTACACAGGTGACAAATCTTAGATCTATGCGTATGAGCCAGAAGGTAAACAGTAGTCCAGTGTATTGGTCTTTCAAAATGAGCCAAACCCAACAAAAGGTGTTTGCTCAAGAAGCACTTCGAAGCAAATGGTCGCCGTGTTTTTGGGATAAATGGGCATATGAGTACAGTGCCACTAGAGAATCGTAGAACGGTCAATTTTGAATGGAATAGAAAAAGTGCTATGAAAATTGATTCAAACGTGTGCAAAAGTGTATCGATCATCGCGGAGAATATTTTGATAAATAATAAAACCATTTTCAATGATAAATATTTATTTTCATTTATTATTCCGGATACATAAATAGCAACCCTCGTATTGCAACTACTGGAAGACTGTTTAGAAGATGACAGTGAAATTGCGATAATGATGCGCGCTTATTATCCATTTTGGCTTCTTTTCTCTTACAGCGTAGCGCAAAACACGCCGCTTAGAATGGTGCCAGCTAGAGTTAAATAGGACCTGTGAGGGAACTCTCTCAGCCCACTATAAAACTGAAATATTGTTGGGGTATTTATTGGGTAATATTCCTGCACATCTGGTCATCCAAATCTCATCTTTCACCAAGAGAACCAATACAACTCTGAAACAATACAATTTTTAGAAGAATCTGTAATAAGACTCGATTAAATTTGAAGAATCTGTACAACGCATACCTTACCACAATAACAGATATATTATATAATTTGATTCATGTCCCAGAGTTACAGAGTGTTAAAATAACCTCGACAGACTCGCTCATTATTATTTGTTTTCTATTAAATATAATTGAAATTTCTTGATTTTTTATCAATACATACATAATACCATAAGGTTATATATATATATATATATATATATATATATATATATATATATATATATATATATATATATATATATCATCATCATCATCATCATCAGCCCGCATCGATCCACTGCAGGATGAAGGCCTCTTCAGCATGCTTCCAACCTTCACGGTCCTGGGCTTTCCTCTGCCACTCGGGTCCAATATACTTAACGATGTCATCAATCCATCGTGCTTTCGGTCTTCTTCGCGGACGTTTGCGATCAAGCGGTATCCACTCCAGGATTACCCTGGTCCATCTGTCGTCCCATCGCCTCGCTATATGGCCTGCCCATCTCCATTTCAACTGTTTTACTCTTCCAATGATGTCACAGACTTTTGTTTGCTCCCTGATCCATGCGCAGGACTTTCTGTCTCGTCTTGTAATGCCAAGCATACATCTTTCCATTCCCCTCTGTGCCACCCGAAGTTTTTGAATTGATTGCGATGTGAGTGTCCAGGTTTCACTTCCGTATGTCATAACGGGTAGAACGCACTGATCGAATACTTTTCTTTTCAGGCAAAGTGGGAGTCTGCTCTTAAACACTATGTTGAGCCTACCAAATGCCTACCAGCCACATTTAACACGCCGTTCCACCTCCCGGGCAGTATTCCCCTCCATGGAAATCCTCTGCCCAAGATATATAAAGCTGTCCACAATCTCTAAATCCCTTCCTAGAACTAAAATTCTTCTGTCCTAAGCGAAGTTATTGAACATAACCTGACTCTTTTTCAGGTTTATTTTCAAGCCAAATGGTTCGCCAGCCCTTTGCAGTTCTTGTATGCGTCTTTGCAGCTCCTCTGGGTCTTGTGAAATGAGAATAATATCATCTGCAAATCTAAGATGGTTTAAGTTTGCACCATTGATCTTTACACCATCCTGTTCCCAATCCAGTTTACGGAATACTTCTTCAAGGCCAGCCGAGAAAAGAATAGGCGATATTGCGTCATCCTGCCGTACACCTCGTTTTATATTAATTCCCACTTCAAGATCATCAAGGTGAATTGTGGCTGTAGCTCCATCATATATCGATTCTAATAGGTTTACATAGGCTCTCTCTACACCTTGGCTAAGCAGTGCATCCATTATCGCATGCTTTGAGATGGAATCAAATGCTTTTTCGTAGTCGATAAAAGCCAAGCACAGTGGCATGGTGTATTCGTTGTGCCTTTCTATGACCTGCTGTACAACCTGGATGTGATCCATTGTACTGAATCCACTTCTGAATCCTGCTTGTTCTCTTGGTTGTGCGTCATTCAGTTTTTTTAATATTTCTTTTAGAAATTATCTTAGTGAAAACTTTGTACATCACTGATAGGAGGCTTATTGGACGGTAGTTCTTTAAATCTTCCTGTGCTCCTTTTTTATGTAAAAGGATCACTTCTGCATTTTTCCATAAGTCTGGTACTTTTTGTTCTTTGAGGCATTTTGAGTATAACTTTGCCAGTGTTTTATGTAACGTCCGACCACCAGCTTTTAGCATTTCGACAGTTACACTATCCTTTCCTGGAGCCTTGCCGTTCTTCATCAATTCTATAGCATTTGTTACTTCCTCCACTAGGATATCTGGCATTATATATTGTTCTTCCGTGGGTATTGCTGTCCCTGACTGGCTCTGATCTTCATATAACTGGGAATAAAACCTTCTGACAATCTCTAACATTTGGGTACGCGTCCTGCACACTGTGCCATCCTCACGCTTTAAAGCATATATTTGCGTTCTTTTGTTTCTCAGCTTCTGTTTAGCTTTGATAATTCCTTTGTTTTCTTCCAGGGTTTTTTGCACTAGCTGCATATTGAATCGGCGCGTGTCCTCTCTGATACGTTTTCTTATAGTTTTGCAGAGCTCAGTGTACTCGACCCTGCCAAAAGGACTACCTGCATTTCTCATTGCTCGCCGTTTCTTCATTAAATCAATGGTCTCACTGGAGATTTTTGTTTGTTTGAGACATTTTTCCTCTGGTGCTATTGAAGCAGCCGTTTGAAGTACATTGTTGGCGATTTCTTCATATTGAACTGATATTTCCACGTCCTCTGGATCTTAACGCAGCAAACCGGTTTGACAAAGCAATCTCAAAATCGCTTCCTCTCTCCAGCAGTTTTCCAGAATCCACCTTGCCCTTCTTTGATCTTACCATTCTTTCGCGCTCTTTTCGACAGTCAATCCGAACCCTTGCTCGTACCATTCGGTAGTCACTTCCAACATTAAAATTGTTAAGGACAGTACAATTGGTAAATATTGTTTTATCGTTGGTCATGATGTAGTCAATTTCGCTTGTGAGCCCAGATGGACTTTTCCATGTCCATTTTCTGCTGATATTTTTCTTATAGAATGAATTCATAATATATAGTTCTTGTCCTTCAGCAAAATCAACTAATCTGTCACCTCTATTGTCTCGCTCACCAGTTCCATATGGGCCAGTTGCATTTTCGTCTGTTCTTGTTGTTCCAATTCTGGCATTAAAATCACCCATCAGGATTTTGTATATATATATATATATATATATATATATATATATATATATATATAAATTATAAAATTAGTCCTATATAATTTATTTTTTATAGTGTCACATTATTTTTATTCTCCAGTATAATCAGTACCATAAACTAACAATACCAAGTCAAACAAATTACATTGAATACAGAGAATGATAAATAAACAAACTTCTCCTTCTACTTTAATAATTTTTGTACCTATATTTCATAAAATAATCTCTTAAACTTATAAATACTTTACAAAGACAAACTCTGTAATGAAGCAAAAATAATGTTTATAAAGAGGCTTAGGTCCCAATACGGTTTAAATAAGAATCCGGATTCCTTAGATTCGGCACGTGTAGAAAATCAATGTAAATCCTAATTAATTGTTCTTGGAATATAATAAAACGAATTAATTAGATAAAATATATCTAGGTTTATAATAAGACTTTTCGATTCAGATCTACATATGTTCTCAGTATTTATGGATAGATCCCATTTTTCCTAATTCTAATTCTTGAAGTTGTTCTTTTTGTTGTTGAATATATATATATATATATATATATATATATATATATATATATATATATATATATATATATATATATATATATATATATATATATATATATATTATATGTTTATTATATTATATTAATTAATATAATAGTTAATATATATATTTTATTATATAGTTATATATGTACATCGCTCAGGGTAGTCAAATCAAGGATATATCCCATCTATACCAGGTAATTTGTTTTTAAGTGTTTTCCTGATGGGAGAGGAAAAAAAAACTTAGAGTTGAAAGAGCGTTTTATGGCATCATAGATTGTGGCATCGTGACATTCGTGAATTGTGACATCCTAAAGATTGGGATGGATAGGACATATTTTTAGAATGCAGGAGGATCGAATCCCTAAAAAATTACTGGAATTACTGGAGGCAGGCCAAGATCAAGATGGGGAGAAGAGACAAAGAGAGATCTATAGAAAATGAAAATTATTGACTGAAGAAGGAAAGTTACGAATAGACAAATAACGACAAATAGTCAAGCAAAATTCTGATTTTGAAATTGCCTTAATTTCGCGACTTATATCAGTCATTTTAATGTTTTTGTTCAAAAAAACTGTCGAGTAAATATTTTACTTTAGTAGGTTAGAAGGAATGTTTACTTGTCGGAGCAAAAAGTTAAAATCGGATTAAACCTCAGAAAAGCGAATAAACGTAGATACATTTGTTACATCCTGCTATATTATTTAATTCGGTTCACGCCTGTAAGATTTTCAAATCAGTACATCTGCAACATTTTAATGCGATCAAGGTTTTAGTCCTGAATAATCAACAATTTCAGTTAATGCTGAATATGTTGGATGTGAGTCTGATGTTTTTTGCCCAAAAAAATTACCAATAACTGTTTTGTGAGACACAATTCGATTTTTGTTTCGTGAATAGCGTTCTGAATCGATAACAGAGATCGATATAATTTTTGTAATATTGATGAGAATGGTCTTTTTGCGTTTAATTTAGGTAGTTATTTAAACACCTTTTCACAGAAATGCCTAGCACGTCCCATTTTCAAGTATCGGCTTTTCTTTTATATTATGGGGTAATTAAAATTATTTGTAACTGACATGTAGAGGGGCTATTTCAACAGTATTCTATGAACTTTAAGGGCAGTTTTATTGTTTTCTACAGTTTAGTTTGTTTCTGTTGCGTTTACAGTACAGTCAAGTGTTTAAGTCCATTTTATATAAAATGGCAAGTTTTAGTCGTCGATTTTGCAAAAAAACTGTGGATGAGTTTTTTAGATCTATATTCGAGGACTTCAAAAAAGCCTGTCCTTATATATTAAGTGCCAAATTGGAGATCAAGATAAAAGTTGGATTCGTTATGTTTGCTGTGTTAGTTGTCACGTAAATTTAGTGCAGTGAATGCATTGCTAGAAAAATTCTGTGCCTTTTGCTGTTCCTATGGTGTGGAGGTTATATCACTAAAACAGGGTGATTCCAAAAAAGCAAAGGTGCAAAATTCAGTATACAAATTCAGTAACTCACAAATGGTGCTTCTTCCGCCTCTTCATATTAAGCTTGGACTAATGAAAAACTTTGTCAAATCCATGGACAAAAAAGGTAGGTTTCAAGTACCTAAAAGAAATATTTCCTCAATTAATTGATGTAAAGTGAAAGTTTATTCACTTTCCAAAAAAAAAAATAAATGAAATGAAATTGGCAGATTGGAAGTCTTTTGTAAGTATAATGAAAGAATTTCTGGACAACAAGAAGGACGAAAACTATAAAAATTTCATAGATAAACGTTTGAAAACCTATAAAATACTAGAGTGACGTATGTTCTTAAAAATGCATACTTTATACTCCCATTTGGATTTTTTTCGGGAAATTTGCGTGCAGTAAGCGACGAACAAGGAGATAGGATTTACCAGGCCATCAGTACGATGGAAGCAATATATCAGAGACGCAGGAACCCATCTATGTTAGGCGACTACTGCTGGTTTTTAAAAATAGATGATGCTACAGAACACGATAGGAAAAAGTGACAGTTTCTGTCGCTGTATGACATCTTATTTAATATTTTTTATTCACATAATTCTCAGTAATGTCTTTGCATAGATTTAATACGTTTTACATGTTTATATTCAAATAAATATTAGATTGTGAAAATATGTCGTTTCCTTATTTTCCCCACTACTCACCCCCTGTAACAAAAAAACTGTACGTGTTACAGTAATTAACTTATCATTTTTGGATTTAGGACTACAAAATACTTCATATACATCTATTTTCATCAATGTTACATCAACAAAGTTTAAATTTGTTAACTTGTGTTTTAACGGATAGATGCGAATTTACGCAAAAGGTCTACGATATGATGTTGAAATGTCATGGCGGTATCATGGTCAGATTATGCTTATTAAATCGATCTACCGTTCTAATTATTTATCAAATTACTGAAAAATTAAAAAGAAACGTTTTCTTTCCTATATCAAATCTAACTAACTAACGTTACCTCAAAATGCTAGAAGGAAAGATTATCTTGCTGCTGTAAGCCAGTTTTGCAGATGAGACACATTTATCGGTAATTCGATGTTCTTAAACAGTTCACTTGATATAATTAACAATAAAACTTGATATATTTGTGAAAATACTTGAAGAAAATATTGCTGTGGAAGCTCATGATTTGTGTCGGTTTGGGAGATAATGTTGTTTCCTGGAGTACTGAGTAAGAAGTAGTTCCAGCAATTTCGAATTGGAACGTTTAAGTTAAATGATGCAAAACATCCTAGACTACAAAAAATGTAGGAGATGAAAAACTAGAAGGATTGCTTGAAGAAAATCCTTGTTCAACACTACTAAAGCTCAGACAGGACTTTGGTTATCACCGCAAGCCATTTATAAAGTTTTACACAAGCCAGGGAAAATTCAAAAGGAGAATTTTTGGGTCCCGTATAAATTAATGCCTGAGAATATGAGTCGTAGCTTTGACCAGTACCGCAAATCCAAATATCCACCCGAAAGAGATATTGGGCATATGGTGGGAGTGCTGACGTTTTCAGGAAGAGCTGATTCATGTTAGTGACGTTTTAGAAAACGCTTTATACGAATAGGGGAAGAAGGAAAGAAAGAATGAAGAGAAGAAGGGAAGAGGGGAAAAAGGGAAGAAGGGAATAAGGGAAGAAGCGAAGAAGGGAACACATTTTGCTGCAGGATAACGCATGACCACATACAGTAATAATGACTCTCGAAATTAACTCCAAGTTGGGCTGGGTGTTTTTATCGCACCTGGCGTAATCTCCATATTTTCTATATTTGACCGCTTCGGAGTTCTAATTACTTGTTGAGTTCTCTAACTTGATGAGTGATCTGCTTAAAATTTTTGGCAATTAGTTACAACTTACTGCCTCTCCAAATAAGTTTACAAAAAGGAATCTTAAAATTTTGACGCTAACTATCATAAAGGAAAGAGACTTAGCTGCAATCTAAATTCTAAAAAGGGATCCGATCATCTTGCTAAACATCCGATCATCGATACATTTCAGTAAAAAATGTGTACCTTAATCCAAGTTTATTTTGGTCATTTTTTTTAATTGAGATTTTAAACTTCGTTAATGGTTGTGCAAATAAATTAGTAAATTAAATTAATGCCATATGATTTTTCTTGTTTAATCTTGTGTTTATATTCAACGTAATAATTTAGAGGAAACATCCATTTTTTATGGATAGATTAATTGTATCCTCTTATTAGGGATATACAGGGTCGCTATTATGTATAAACATCAAATTATACATAAACATCAGGAAATGTGTGCGCCTTTTTGGGTGTATTTTATTTTTTTTCTTGTCGCCTATTTGAAATCCAAGGTTAACTTGATTCTTTTTAATGACAACAGTACTTGAATTTGGCATTGTGGGAAAGAACATTTTTCTTAATTCAAGGATGTAAATATTGTATGATTTTTCTTTCAAAATAGAATTAAAAAAATGGCTAGGGTGTTTTGGTCTCTTTTGTCAATATCAGATTTAAAAAAGAACAATATCACATTTATATATTTTTTTTATTAAAGGACTATTTGAAAAGGTTTTCAAAGTGTCCACATTAACTTCCTGGCAGTAATGGATATGTCGGACGATGCCTTGAATTGCGTTTTCCAACCAGATGAGAGGTATATCGGTAATTTCTTGTCGAATTAATAATTTAAGATCTTTCAGATTTTCTGGTTTATTAACGCAAACCCGACTTTTTAAATAGCTCCACAACAAATATCGGATGATGCCAAATCTGGTGACCTTACCGGCCATTCGATAGTTTCTCGTCGACCGATCCATCGGTTTGGGAAAGTAGAGTTAAGACAATTTTTAACGTTAATCAGTTTTGGTTAATTAAATTTGGAAACAGAGGTAACGGTGAGGCATGATATTTTCTTCCAATAGATCTAAATACTTATTTGCTCTCAAGTTGCCATCAATGAAAGAGGGTCCTAGAGTATCCTTACCACTAAATTTCATCCAAACATTTAACTTTTGAGGATACTGTGTATGAACCTGCTCTATCCAGTATGGATTAGAACAGCATTTACAGTTGTGTCGGTTAACACGGCCCTTCTTGATGCGGCCTGTATTATTGATTCTTTTCATCGTTTTTGAATCTGTTTGAAACTTAGTGATGTTTTTATTCGGATATACCTAATTAAATACCAGCGGCGGTTCGTGGGGGAAAAACAGGTGGGGCATGCATTACTAAATTTTGGAATAAGGAAATGCGTTGCAACCAAAAAGTTTACATTTCTTAGTATCATACACACACTTTGCTGTTTAGAAATACTAGTGTAACTGTCAGATTTTCAAATAGGTACCTAGATAATAAAATTTTACTAAACTCACCATAATACCATGACCATTAAATCTCTTTGAAGTTGAAATTCATCCTCCTAAATTTCTGAGCATCAAAGTGATCGATGACTTGATCATTAAAATTTGAAATTGACTTCACAAGTTTTTTTTTCCAATAGATGGCATTGTTTTGATTGTTTTGAGGGTAGAGAAACATCTTTCGCTTTTCACAGTCGTCATAGGAACGGTACACAAAACAGTCAGCAATTCCACAGATTCACTAAATGTTGATGTTAAATTGTTTTGGATAAACATTTGTAACAGAAGCACAGCCCCACTGTGTTTCATAAAATCGTCCCGTGTGTACATTACCGAGAGTTCATTTTTTAATTTTAAGTAATTTACGTTTGCAAACAGGTTTAATGTCTTCATTTGGAAAGACGGCTCGATATTCACCAACTTTTTCAGTTTCAAATAAATTTGTAACAGTTAGGTATACATCGAAATTAAAACGTTCATGAATCTATATGGTTAAGGTATCACTGATTTCCTTGCATATCCTGCGGTCCTCCTTGTCAGTAAATTTTCGTTTCTTTCTGCGATTCTCTATGATCATTGTAGAGTCTTTATCAGTTAAGTTCCCAAATTCTTGATTAATTTGTGTTTCTATATTGTCTCTAATATTTGGAATGGCTGTTGAAAAAATTACCAAATTCTTCTTAACTTTAAGTGCATCTAGTTGCCTGCTTTGCAGTTGATCAGAGAGAATGTCGCAGTGAGGCATTTTTTTATTAAAGAAAAACAACCAAAATTTACCTGACCTTGATTAATAGAATTTTTATCTGACTCGGCGTCCATAATTTCTTCAAGGCATGTTTGCAATTCTTCTTCGCAAATGTAAACAGTATTCACACATTGAGATGTCAAGTTCTATCCGGTAGGGGCCGCACGGGCTAGACGCTTTTTCACGAGGGTGTTCAGAACAGTTGTCTTTTGGGATGATCGAGAAAAGAAAGCGGGAAATGCAGACAGATTTGCAAAAAACACTTTTACACCTTTTTCTATTGCACAACACCTTTCAATTATTAGATTTAATTGATGAGCATAGCAGTGAATATACTGTGCATTCTTATAAAATTTTAAATTTTGGCTTGTATTCCTCCGACTGTACCTCTCATCACCATCATAACTTCTGGCTATGAGTTTCTTAGGTTCTTTGTCTATTCCTAACACTCTTAACATCGTCAGAATTTCATCTGCAATTCCATCTGCTGTGTGATTTTTTGGTATTAAAAAGCCTCAGAATCTCTTGGAAATTTCGCCACTTTTACATATGTGATTATAAAAACCATCTGTATTTGAGTAGATGTTTCATCGGCCTGTATGGCAACATATTTTGCTGTGTGAACTTCCTTTTTTAATCAATCGCGACAAACATGCAACATTGAATCCAGTAATTCGTTCTGAATTTGTTTGATGTTTAGAAATAATTTAATTTTAGAGTCTTTTAAATGAGCTTTTAAAATACTGTTTATTTCGGCCATCAAATTTACTAGCCCTCTGAAAATACCGGGATTTTCTAAAGTGTAGGTTTTGTCATGACCACGTAAGGCAAGCTTAAATGTCCCACATAACTTTATACCGTCAATTAACTTAGACAATATGTAACATTGCTATCAACAGTTTTGTGCTTTTGAATAGAGTCCCGATATGCACTACTGAGTTGAGAACGAGTGCCTGTCTTTCCCAACATACTAATTTCTAGCTCATTTTTTAAATGTCTTTGTGAAATAGAACGCGATTTTACCTTTGCGTCCAAATGTTTCAAATCATTAAAACCGTGTTTAATCCAGCCAAGATCAAGATCGCTCGCACTCACTGTTTTTTCGACTTGTGTTAAAATGCACGGAAAGCAATAAAATTTATTTGTTGTCTCGCATCCACATAACCACGAATACTTTTCATACACGGTTTTATTGAATGTGCGTTTGTATGTTCGTTTTTGAGTAATATTAACTTGCTTGATTTTCAGAATCGGTGTCGGCAGTCCAAGATTTTTGATAACAATTCGGTTCTCAAATGTTAATGTGACATTATTTCTATTCATATATTGCACTGAATTCATCTTCACTATTGTAATCGTTCAAAACATTCACTTTGCAACCACTCGAAAAGTCGAAAAGCGCAATGGCGAAAAGCACCTAAGTATTGAAAATGGGGCAGCGCCCAAGATATGACGTTATAAACGCGTTTAATCTCCGGGTTACTAGCAAAGCAATGCATTACTGCCTTTGTTTTTCGCACGCGATAGTAAAGAAAACAGTAGCGGCACAAATTTGTCTGTGCCCAAAGCAGTTAAAGTAGGATAAGTAAGAAACACTACACTTCGAAAGGGATGATCGTTTTTGTTACCTTGGCTCAACTGTTACAAACAAACATGAAATGGAAGCGGAAGCAATAGCAACAAGTGAAAGACTGTTGGAGGTGTGAGAGCGTAGGGTGCTGAGAAGAATATACGATGCTATTAAGGCGGAGAATGAGTGGAGAAAAAGGACCAATGAAGAAATAATAACTGTATTTGGAGAACCCTCAATAACGCGGATCATCAGAGCACGGCGAATAGCCTGGCTAGGGCATATAGAAAGGCTACTAGAAAACGGACTAACAAAATAGGTTGTGAGCAGGGAGAGAGGCGAGGGAACAATGAAGAGGGGAAGACCGAGAAGAAAGTGGCTGCAGGAGGTGGAGGAGGATTTGGCCAGAATGGGTGTGACACCGTGCGAAAGAAAGGCAAGTAATAGAGTGGTTTGGCGGCAGATTGTAAACCAAGCCGTAGGCCTTAAAGACCTGTAAACCTGTGTATATATATATATATATATATATATATATATATATATATATATATATATATATATATATATATATATATATATATATATATATATATATATATATATATATATATATATATATATATATATATATATATATATATATATATATATATATATATATATATATATATATATATATATATATATATATATATATATATATATATATATATATATATATATATATATATATATATATATATATATATATATATATATATATATATATGGAGTTTTTTGACTTTATTGGACTGCGTCCAATGAGATAAACAGTAGTCAGGAGTTATACACCCCCGACCGTTGGGTTCCACAATCTCATGTGGAATGCACAACGAGAACCTGCGTCTCCACCATAATGAGCATTGGTTAGTTGCTTGACCGGGAGAAAGCCCCACCCATCCCTTACATTGGAGGGCACATGTTTCGTCCGTTGGTGGTTAGACTTATCAGGGTACCAACATATGCTCTCTCCCCAAGAATAGGGAGTCCCTCTCCACAATCAAAATGATTTCCTCTCCACAATCGAAATGACCAAAATGATATATATATATATATATATATATATATATATATATATATATATATATATATATATATATATATATAACCAGCTTTGGCTTTTATAAAAATTGGGGCTATTAGCCTCGACGGATATACAAAACAATAAGATTTCACTTTAAAGGATGTTTTCCCTTTGTTTTCAATAGTAAAAAGACGGCTGGTTACATGTGATCTACGATTGAAAATAATGAGCTCTCGAGCAACAATCGAGGACCTCCAACATTAATAGAAATTATTACGCTTTACTTTCGACCAATTTAAGGGTACTGTTGAAGCTAAACGTGTACATCTGGCTGAAGAAAAATACCTCTTCACCATAAAAATCCGCCTAAATAAACGTCCCCAATTACTACCGCAAAGCTCAAAAAACGTGTACTTCCGAATGCTCCGAATCCACCAGATTTGGTTCCTAAAGAAATGGATTCGATTAAAGATTCACTTCAAATGAAACGTCAAATCTGAAACTAGGGCTGATTTTGCATTTTTTTCATTTTTTTTTGCATTTAAATCATTATTAAAACACACCGTATATAAAAGTTCTATATAATATAATAGAATTCATATATTTTATCTCGAAAATGCGTTTGAAAAATCTCATATGAAGCATTTATAATGAAAAATAGAACAAAAAAAAAACAAAAGCAGCATTCTATCTAGTTTTTAATAAAAGTTTTAATCAAAAAATTGCTAAAGTTTGAGTTTTAAATATTCTATGAAAATTGGTATGAAAAAAAATCAATATAAACACACTTGTAAATTCTGATTTAATTGAAAAAAAGAACAAACAAAAAATAGTTCGCATTCCATATTTATTTTAACAACTCCATTAGGAGAAAAATAACCAAATGCCAAATTACGATAAAATAACAATTTCAAATAAAAAAACTATTTTCCTCATATTCTAATATTATTTAGACTTCCACTGATATTAAAAAAATATATTTCGTAAACATATAAAATTATCATAATTCAAACCAAAAAAATTACTAGAAAAATAATATTCATAGAGTGTTGTAATTTCATGAAAAAAAAACTTGTCTTACTAAAAAAATTCTCGGTAAATTATATTAAGTGAATATTTGAAACCAATTTGATAGAAATAATTCCATTCAAACAGCAACAGTTTCTAAAGAAGGGCTAGTATTTTTTCAGGGCTATACAGGGTCGCTATTATGCACAGAAACTGTCAAATATCTCGAAAACGCTTTGAGATTGTTTAATGAAATGTTGTAGACAAATATCAGGAAATTTTTGCCACTTTTTGGGTATAATTTATTTTGTTAATTTTTTTTTTTTGTCGCATATTTGAAATCCAAATATAACTTGATTTGTTTTAAATTAACACAGTACTGAACACTATATATGGCATCGTTGGAAAGAGTATTTTTTCTGAATTTAACGATGTAAATATTGTCTGATTTTTTATTCAAAAATAAATTAAAAAAATGTATGTATATATATATATATATATATATATATATATATATATATATATATATATATATATATATATATATATATATATATATATATATATATATATATATATATTATTAGGTGCGTATAGATCCGGTTGGATCACGCAAAGCATCCTGACCCATTTTCGAGTGTTCTTTCTAATCCTCCACACCTCTCTCATCCTTTCTCCGTGGACTCTCTTTCTCTCCTCGGTCCACTTTGTTCCTGATCTCCTCGAAACTTCGCTCTCTGATGCAACGTTCCACATATATATTTTGTGTCTGTACGTTCTTCTATTCTCAATCTCTGTTGGATCCATTTGTGCCTTTCCCAGATCAGCTCTGACTTGTGTCTCGCTTGCGTATAGTACCTCTGGTTTGATTACTGTGCTGTAGTGTCTTATTTTTGCATGCGTGGATAGGCATTTCTTCAATTCGAGGATCTCGCCCAGGTATTTGAAGTGAGTGACCCTATTTATTTTGCTGTATTTGGTGTTCAAATTTTGGACATCTAATTTTGAGCAGAAGAATTCGGTTTTTTGAAAGGATATTTGTAGGCCAACTTTCTCTGCACATTCCTTGAGGACTTCGATGAGGAATTCGGCTAGGCATGATATTTCTATGTTGTTTTTGGTTCGTCCGAGTCGTATTGGTTTCCAGTGTCCTTGATTTTTTAGTTCCTTTTCCCATTCCCTTATCACTTTGTCCAGGACCAGGTTGAAGAGGAGTGGGGATAACCCATCTCCTTGGCGTACCCCGGTTTTAATCAGGAAGGGTTCGGACATTTCTCCCATAAATTTCACTTTAGAGATTGTGTCGGTCAGTGTCTGCTTAATCAATCGTAGTGTTTTGGGGTCGAGTCCTTGTTCTTCTAGGATGTTGAGCAGAGATCTTCGGTCAATGCAGTCGTATGCTTTTTTGAAGTCAACGAACATGCAGATGATTGGGACGTTCCTGATAGCTTTGTATTTCAGTATTGTTTTTGAGTTAAAGATTTGTTCAGTACATGAGCGACCAGGGCGAAAGCCTGCCTGGTACTCGCCAATTTTGTGTTCTAGTTGTTCCCGTGTTCTCTGGAGAAGGCATGCTGAGAAGATTTTTTAAGTGACTTGTAGTAAGGAGATTCCTCTGTAGTTGTTCACATCTGGTCTGTCTCCTTTCTTGTACAGCGGGTGTATAAGAGCACATTCATCTGGTATTTTTTCTGTTTGCCAGATGTTCGTGATAATTTGCGTGAGTTCCCGCAGTGAGTTTGGTCCGATGTTTTTCAATAGGTCCGCGGTGATACCATCTTCACCGGATGTCCTGTTATTCTTCAGTTTTTGTATGTGCATGTGGATCTCTTCCTGTGTTGGTGATGGTGATTCTGAGTGGGTATAGACACAATTTTCCTTGGGGAATCTAGTGTCGCGTTCGGGGCAATTGAGGAGATCAGAGAAATAGTGTGCCAGCTCCTGACAATTCTCCTGATTATTATTTCTATCAAATTGGTTGATTAAATTGATTAAAACTTTTATTAAAAACTGGATACAATGCTGCTTTTGTTTTTTTTCGTTGTATTTTTCATTATAAAAATGCTTTATATGAGATTTTTCAAACGCTTTTTCGAGATAAAATATATAATTTCTAGTATATTATATAGAACTTTTATATAAACGGTGTTTTAATAATTATTTAGATGCAAAAAATGAAAAATATTCAAAATAAGCCCTAGCTTCAGATTTTACCTTTTCATTTGAAGTGAATCTTCGAGGTCCAGCGAAGCTATTTCTTTAGGAAGCAAATCTGGTGGATTCGGAGCATTCGGAAGCACACGATTTTGGAGTTTTGCGGCAATAATTGGGGACGTTTATTTAGGCGGATTTTTGTGGTGAAGGGATATTTTTCTTTAGCTAGATGTGCACGTTTAGCCTTTAAGTGCCCTTAAATTGGTCTAATAGTGAAGCGTAATAATTCCTATTAATGTTAGATCCTCGATTGTTGCTCGAGAGCTCATCATTTTCAATCGTACATCACATGTAAGCAGCCGTCTTTTAATGAGCATTGGTTAGTTGCTTGACCGGGAGGAAGCCCATCCCTTACGTTGGAGGGCACATGTTTCGTCCGTTCGTGGTTAGACTCATCAGGGTACCGTCATATGCTCTCTCGCCAAGAATAGGAAGTCCTTTTCCACAATCATTTTGATCATTTCGATTGTGGAGAAGAAATCATTTTGATAATAATATTGTCTAGTATGATTCGTTAGACGACATCCTAGAAAATTTCAGACTTATGCGTTTAGTTGCTTGTGCGTTGCGATCGTGCATTATGACTTCATGGAAGATGTTTTGGTATATAGGAAAGGGGTAATAATAAGTGTTTCGACGATTAATAAGTGTTTCGACGATTAGGTATACTGTTAGTGGTAACAATAAAAATTTGGATAATTAAGCCAGAATACAAACCATGACCCCGACAAATAAAATGCTTACGTCCACAAAATGCCAGGTCTCTTACCGTAGCTATGGGGCAAAATTCTGGCAAAAACTTGGGTTAGTTAGAGGATTCTAATCCTCTTAACTTCTACTCCACTTACTGGGAAAAAATCAGTGAATATTACAATGCGCCTAAGTGCAAACTAAAATCTTGGTTAAATAAAATTAAACGAAACTACCGTAGAAGAGCTTTTTCTTCTTCTTCTTTTTCTTATTCTTTAAGGAGACGTAATGGTATGTTTAATTTTCGGCGTTTAATCGAAGACAGTTCAGGCTTAAAAACTTTCCTGAGATGTAGATGATCAACTATTTTTCCATCTCTTGGGTGATCTACCCACGGTTTTGCGTTCCACTGGCTTTTCGTCTTTAGTGATGTGAGCTAGTTTATGCTTATCCATTCTCTCCACATGGTCTCGCCAATATCTCCGCCTCTTTCTAGCCTCTTTCTAGAAGTTCTTAAGTAACAAAACCATTACTTGTTCAAATGGTTTGTCATTTACTACTAGTTTGCCTTTTATCGCCTCCTTGGAAAAGGTCATATATTTTGTTTTGTCGATGAAGATCAGTATGTTATATTTTTTTACTAGTTTGATGAAATTTCTGCAGCTCTTTGTGTAAGTCGTTTTCTGTTTCTGCTAAAATCACAGCATCATCTGGTTAGCATATCAAGCTTATTCGTTAGCCATTCAGTATGTACTCTTATTCATTGTTGTCACTTCCTGTATGATTTCGTTCATTATAAGCTTGAAAAGAAATGGACCGAGGCTATCGCCCTGCCTTATTCTCTTTAGTGTTCATATATCTCTTGTTTGATGTTCAACATTTATTCTAGCTGTGTTTTCAGTGTTTATTTTATTAATGATGTTTTTCATTGATGGTGTGACTTGTTTTTTTAATAATATTTAATATTTTAGGTAGCTGGACATTATCAAACGCCTTCGTTCGATCCATGAAACATATATATTCAGGATAGCTAAATTTTGCAACTTTTTCTTTTATTTGTCCTATAATCAATAAAGCATCAGTCGTCGATCTATTTGGCCAGAATCCTTGCTGTTCATCTTTGTTTTCTATTGTCTCTTCGTGTTTGCCTTTGATAATACTGATGAGTAATTTCATTGTGGTACAGAGTGAGGTTATTCCTCTGTATTTCTCAGGTTTTGTTTTTTCCCTTTTTAAAAATAGATATGGTGATGCTTCTGTGAAAATCTGTTGGTATGGCAGACGCCCTTATTGTGTTGTGGAACAGTTTTAATAATTTGTGTACCAGCTGTTCGCTACCATATTTTAAGAGTAGGTTAGGGATGTCGTCTGCTTTTGAAGCTTTTCTGTTTTCCAGTTTTTTTATCTTCTGTTCAGCTTCATTTTCTGTGATGAACTCTTTCTCCTGCTTCGATCATATGTTGCCTAAAATTGGGTTTCTTCAAAGAATGAAAGAGAGCTCTTCAAAGACTGAAAATAAGAGGCGTAATTCCTATCATGATTCCTAAGGCGCTTTTTGTACCCTGGTAAGGGTAAGGTTTTAAAGAAAATCGAGTTATTATCTTATTATACTCACTGGTTTTAATAAAAAGTCCTGATTTGGCTCCGCCCTGCATTTTAACACAATTTTAGATATCCAGCAGGATACTGCATGTGTGGTGGCGACTTCAAAAGTTTCAATTTTGAATAAATATAAATAAAAAATTATAAGTAAAAGAATGTTTTCAAAAAACAATTAATGTATACAATCCAATGTATGCCCCACTAGATTACCTTTTTTTGGTATGTAAAATAATTTTCATTTAAAATAGGGAACATTCATGCATCGAGAGCGGATATTAATTATTTTCATTCTCATTATAGAATATTTAATATCTGAACTTTTAATTAAAACTTTTTATTAAAATCTAGGCGGAATGTTTTTTATCTTTTGTTAAAGAGCGGACTTTATATGGAATTTTAGCATCAAAAGCTTTTTTGCAGTTTTGCTGTGAGATATATGATTTTACTACGCAAGACTGATATACAAACTTCGTTAGTTTCGATGACTTCAAAAGTGAGTATGGATGACATTACAAAAAAGAATAAAAGTAAGGATAAAAGTAAAGAATAAAAGTAAAGTACTCTAGAGGAAGTATAAAAATGAGTTTGAATATTATTTCGATCAATATACTTTTCCTTATTTCAAAATTATATAGCAAGAGGATAATTATATTCCACTTATAATTTATTTATGGTAATTCATTCAGTACTGAATCCTTGACTGTACTGGCATGTAAATCATTTATTGACTAAATAAATCTTGAAGATCGATTTTTAAGCCAATAAATTTAAAATTCTTTTATTACATATTTTGAGTCAATATTTCTTATTTAGGAACATTGTTCAACGAAAGGTTAAGTTGATTTTTGTTAATTATTATAAAATGTTAGATTGAACTTACACATGTCAATATTATCATACCACAAGCTTAATGCCGTCAGATAGATTGCTCAATCAATGGAAATTTTAAACTCTAAAAGCTGAAAGATTTATCACAAAACATCAAATTGTTGATTTACTTATGTTTTCTGATCCAAATCTGTCACATTAATGAATAAATCATCTTCCGATGATGCCAACATGGTTAGCGAAATGGGTGTTATTGAAATATTGGAAATATGTGAATATATGGAGTTAAAAAAGAGAAAATTAAATTGATAATAATTCATATGCGACACATGATATTTATATGTAAATTTTTTTTCAAGTCGATTTTTTAGTCATATTTAGAATTTTATCCCTCACTTTTATATCTCTCAAACGGCATTCTTTTCTACTAACAGTGGCGGTTCGTAAGGGAGGGCGTTGGGGCACCAGCATTTATCACAGTAAACAATTTTTCAGAGCAAAACACAATATTTTATTTCCGTTCAGTTTCTTACCTTTAACTTATTTTAAGATATTAAAAATTAAAATTTTCAAATGTAGAAGAACGTCTGTCGACCCAAATAATGCGCATACAAATTCCATCCTCTCGCTACAATTTTTACATCGTTGGTCAGACGTTTACCCCCGGCGACCATACGCCACCGTCATCTTATCAATGCGGGGGTTTAACTGTTTTTTTAAAACATGCGATTTGGACGTAGATTCCCTGCGACCAAGCGCATGGGTAATAAGTTTAAAACGCTGATTTGATGGGGCGTTTGGTATGTCTCGCGTCACGTATTTCGTTTGCCTTGCGAATATGTATTTTGATTTGGGATTTGCTAAGTGTATACACACTGAGTAGTACTTTTTAAATAGAAATAATTAACTTTTAATTGCAAACATGAAGGTGTCTGATTTAAAACAGTTAATAATGACTAATTTAAGTGTGAAGGAGAAAGTTGAATTAAAAAATAACGGCTGTCCCACGCCTGTATTGAGTTTGAGTCAAGTTCAAAAAGAATGTAAATATAGCAAAAAACATCTTTAGCAGCACTATTTTCTTCTAAGCCTTCCCCACTGCGCCTTTAAAAACCCATGAGCCGCCACTGTCTACTAATATTGTATTTTAGAGAAAAAAATAAATTTTTATTTCAAACTTAAATCCGGCTTGGCAGATCACTTTTAAATGAAGCACCATTTTAGCAAACTTTTGTCTATTTTTGAAACATTCCCAGATATTCATTTTCTGAAGTAGAAGGCTGTACATCTATTTATCTTAATTTTTATTAATTGCCTCAATTCTTTAGATATATGACGTCGCAAAACCAATCGATTTTTTGAAAATCGCTGTTTTCAGATAGCTATAACATTTTTCTGTTAACTCGAAATTGAAAATCTTCAAGGGAATATACTTCTATTCATTCATTCTTTCCCTATTCATTCTTTCCCTAAACAACCCTGAAAATTTCAAGTTTAGAATAGTAGTGGTCTACGAGCTGTGAATTTTTAAAATCTACAAATTTTTTACTTAACACGTTATTAATAATAGCTGGTTCTTATATAGTTCCACTTGTTGAATTCAAAAATTACCATAAAAATTACGGATTGGCTCTTGGTTTGGAGATACAGTGACATGCTATTTTTTATAGTCTACATTTTCAGTATGGGGAAATTTTGTTTTCGAGAGTTTTGACACCTGTCAACTGACAAAATACAATGTTCTCCAACCGTTTGTGGGTTATAAATATAATTACTGTTGCTGTGCTGAGTTTTATATTGTTTCTGTTGTAATTAGTGCAGAATTTCTGGTTTTGAAGTGCTTTTGAAGTGTAAAATTTTTTAAATTAAAAGGCGTTGATGTTTTGTAAATTTAGTAAATTTTTTTGTTAGATTTGTCAGATTGATTGTAGTGAAATAACATTTTCGTCACAGAAACGCCATTTGATAGTGAAGACTGAAGTGAAGACTGAAGTGAAGACTGAAGTGAAGACAGTGAAGACAGTGAAGACTGCCTCTCATCATTATTTTGGTATGAAGGTAGGGGACCAGGATAAGTTATGGGCCCTATATATATGTTGCAACTCTTGTTCTGTTGTACTACGAGAATGGCTGAAAAATAAAAAAACGATCTATAGTTTGGCGGGAGCCTGCAAACTATATAGACGACTAAGATTTCTACTTGATTCCACCTATAAAGGCAGAAAATACCTATAAAGGTTAATGAAGAAAATAGGATCAGTTCAATCTTCCTTCGGCTATTCGAGCTATTCCATTCATTCGGATAGTTTCCAGTTCCAACTTCATTCCAAAATTATGAGCTTGAAGTAGAAAACCTTGCTCATCCTATGGCCCTAATTTTGACGAAAAATAATATAAACCGCACAGACCGAGCCAAGCGGAATTGAGTTAACCAAGCGGAATTGAGTTAAGTTAAGTACTTAAGAGACAAATTTCATATGTTAAGTGATGGCCTTATAGAGAGTAATTCGTGGATTTTTAGGCAACAAAAGAGATGATAACTATACTCAGTTGGTGACAGTACTTCTGCAAAAATAGCGTCAACTCTGATGTAACATGTCCTTTAAAAACCATTTTCTCCACTCTCGCCTAGACTTTTTCTCTCATAGAGTTGCAGAGCTGTCGGTGATGAACACGAAGAAAGATTCCATTGGACTATTTCTGTGATGGAACAAGATATCAGAGCCATTGGAATGAAACAATGCTTACGGATTACTACTGGTATATGTATAGGGATGCTCGGGAACTCATTTACAAGAGGCAAGCCAAAAGAAAATGATCTCATGAAGCCACCATATGATTATCTTCAGACCTAACAACCTGACAGGTATTATCCCATCAATTTTGATCTCTTAGAATGTAAATGTTATTAAAAAAAAGCAAATGGACTTTCAATATTGTTGGCATATGTATAATGTATATATGTTTTCTCTTAATCCTTTAAAATAAAATACTTCCACCTATTGTATCGTATATAACAGAAACTAGAGCTAATAAATTTTTTTCTTTATTTGTCAATCCAAAAATTAATAGGATTTGACTCATGAAGTGAAGGGAACATTCAGAAAAAATGTAGGTTAGTGTAATGGGGATTTACAAGGATGAGTTAGAGAGACGTTTCTTTTTAGAGATAAAGATATTATATTTAAAATATTAAAAAATTAGTATTTGTTTCTGTTCAAAAGATAGTTTGCACAAATGGTGTTGTCCATTAAGGTATATCTTATTCGAAACAGGAATTATGAATTAAAGCTTTCTATTTTAGCGAATTGTAACTAAACTGTTACTATTTAGTATGTTGTAAATGTATTATTAAAAGAAAACGCCCATAATACTTCAGAAAAATGTGTTTGTAACAATTGCAAGATCACTATTATTTTCTCGAATATTTCAAATAGGGTTAAAAATAAGCTGAGCTGGATGTAAATATCCAAATCAATAATACTTATTAATGAATATGTTGACATCATTTACGAATGACAATAGTTGTTAATACCACTACACCAGTCAACAACAATCAATTAATTCGATAATCATTCAATCCATTTTCCAATGGAATGTGATTGTTTGGTATATATGTAGTATTCCAGATTGCCATCAACAATTCCTGGGCCTCAATTTCGACCTTTCCGAAGTGTATTCAGCGCGCTAATGAATATCCATCGATCTATTCTGCTTTTGCCCCCACACGTTCAATTAGAAAGTTAGAGGCTGGAGATGTCTCGATATATCAAAGTGAGACGACCACGTGTGATTTATGTTCAGGAGATTTATTTATTGGGTGAAATGGGTGAAAAGAGATTTGATAGTTTGGAAGTGTTTTATACTTGTTATTTAAAAGGTTACAAATTAAATTTTTGTTCTTATTGGTAATAAGAAGCATTCCAGAAGCCAAAAGGCCATAAAATATGATGTCTCAGTCACTGTCACAATGGAAAATACCTTTGCTACTGTCCAACTTTAATGAATTTTGAGTTGTGGCTGATAATTACATGTTAATTAATTTATTTGACCGAGGTCGATACTTGATGGAAATTTATTTTAAATAAAATAATTAAAACTTATGTCTAAATTTCCACTATATTTTATTATTTCGGCACATATTGCCTTCTTCAGATAAAAAATATATATTTTCGTTAATTTTAAGTTCGTTGTCTTAGTTTTTTTATTGGTTAATTTTGTGAATACTGCTGAAGTAGGAAGGTGGCCCACAAATTATTGTTCCAAATATAGCATGTGCCTTTGCTAGGCATATTTTTGTTCAATATAGTTTTAAACTGAATAATCTGTTTATTCAAACATGGTTAAAATTTAAATGAGACCTGTAGTAGAATGTCTCTGCAAAAATTGTTTTACGCTACTTTTCCATCATCAAATACCTGTATATGTATCGAAATATAATATAGAATCTATAAATAACAAATCCACCAAAATATTGCACCAATAAAGACTGGACGTGAAAGCAAGGTACAACGCTATAATACGAGAGTTGCTATTTATATATTCGGAATATTAAACAAAAACAAATATTTATCTTTGAAAATGGTTTTATTTTTTTTCAAAATATTCTCCATGATAATCGATACACTTTTGCATACATTTGAACCAATTTATCTTGCATTTTTTTTATTCAGATTGAGGTATCTCCAAAACATGCACTTTGAACGTATCAACCAGTTCTTTTGGCGTTGAATATCGTTGACCATATAGTTTATCCTTCACGGACGGGAACAAAAATAAATCATTGGGTGCCAAATCAAGATTGTACTGCAGATGACCCATCAATTCGATGTTTTGGCCGGTCAAATATTGAGTTGTTCGGTCCAAAGTGTGAGAGCTCGCTCGCGTTGTCATGGTGAAGAAAGATCCTACGTTGGTGGTAGTTTTTTGTATTCCTTCAGACTTTTGGCAAAAAATGGTTGTGTACCATTCAGAATTGACCGTCCAATTATTGTATGTGTGTACAGCACATGCTCAAAAAAACAGGCGACCATTTGCTTCGAAATGCTTTTTGCTCGAACAACTTTTGTTGGGTTTGACTAATTTTGAAAGACCCCACACAGTCGATTGCTGTTTACTTTCAGGCTCATACGCATAGATCCAAGATTCGTTATCTGTGTAGATGGACGATGCACCACGATTGTATTTTTTGAACATTTCTTTGTACTAATCGACCCGATCCTTTTTTTGAGCTATTGTTAGATTATGTGGAATCCAAAATGCAAAATCTTATGTATGCTTGTCATACTATTGTGAATGGATGCCTTAATTTCACGGTATATCACATCTTTGCCGATCTTTCTTTATCAGTTTGCGCTTAGTATCGATCTTTTCTGGCACAACAACTGATTTTGAACGACTTTTTAAATGCATTCGTAGCGAACGATGGCCACGATTGGATTCACTAAGCTAGTGATATAAAGTGGTTTTAGATGGTATTTTATCGACAAAAGTCGAAGTGAGTTGATCGATGCACTGTTGATGAGATAATCCACGTCGAAAGTTGTAGTAAATTATTGCATGAAAATTTTCACGAGTTAATTCCATTTTTTGACAGATGAAATTTTCAAGTCATTAAACAACACAAATTATGTATGATAAAATGTTCTGAATACGTAGACAGTCAACAATGTCAAACTTTACGACGTATATGTCAGATGCCGCTTAGCAACACCATTGTTACCAATCCTGGAAACATAAATAGAAACCCTCGTACCAGAAGACCAACTGGAAGAGGCATGGGAGTAAATAAAATCCAATATAAAAACAGTGCGATGAAAGCCCTAATACCCATGGTTAGATCAAATATCAACAACACTATCAATGACAAAGAATAGTACCCAGAAGAAGTTAGGTTACTAGCTGAAGAAAAAAGAAAGGCTTATATAAAATATCGAAATAACAATACACAAGAAGAACATAACGTTTACAGATAAATAAGAAAAATAATAACAAACTCTATACGTCAATTAAAAATACAATATTGGGATACATTCTTTAGATATATGTCCTATGATCTAGGACAGAGGAAAGTCTGAAAGACGCTTTGGAGAACAACTGAAATACAGATCACACACTTCAGGAGCCTCTTCGACGCCTGTTCCAAGTTTTAACTGATGATAATAAAGACGCTAACCAAAACACAAATAGGTGTAGATGAAGTAAGGAAAAACATAATAGCATCGAAGAACAGAAAATCACCGGCAAACGACGATATTCCTAATGAATTAATTAAATATGGAATCCAACAGCAAATAACTATCCCAATCTATGCTAAAAAATAATATAACTCGAGAAAGTACCAAACAAATGGAAAACCAGTATTACCATACCCATTTTTAAAAAAGGGAACAAAATACATCCAGATAAAAAGAAGAATAATGCTGTTAAGCTCCACATTGAAAATAATGACCAAAATTCTGCCAGAAAAAATCAAAAGAACAAGTTATCTTTTATGAACAACGGTAGGGACAATTTTTATAATTCGACGACTCATTGAAAATCTGATAGAATTCATTAAGCCACTATTCTTGTGTTTAGTTGACTTAAAGCAAAAATTTGATAGAATTCGTATTAGTCATGTAATGTAAAAATTGTAAAGCGCAAAAAATCGTATAAGTCGTATAATTATTTGGGCCTCCAAACTCTTTTCTAAACCAGAACCATCTAACTTGAATAAATCAAATTCAGGTCTAAAGATGCAGTATTAATAAAAACGGGGAATAAGACTAGGAGGTAGTTTAAGCCCAACAATATTTAACTTAAGAATGGATTAAGTAATACAGGTCAACAAATTTAAGCTTTTTTGAGGCATCATTGATGAAAATAGGTGTATATGAAATATTTTTTAGTCCTAAATCCGAAAATAAGTTCATTGGGAAAAATTGGTGGTGGTAAAAAAAGAGACCACATATTTTTATAATCTAATATTTATTTAATATAAAGATATAAAACGTGTTAAATATATGCAAAAACATTACTGAGGACTATGTAGATAAAAAAAATATATTATATGAGATGTCACACAGCGACAAAAATGTTCACTTTTTCCCCTTGTGTTCTTTAGCATTATCTCTTTTTAAAAACCAGCAGTAGCCGCCCAACGTGGATGGTTTTCAACGTCTCCGGTATCGTGCTTCCATCGTTCTGATGGAAGTTAGTTAGTTAAACCTTTCTCCTGGTTCGTCGCTTACTGCGCTTAATTTTTCCCGAAACAATCCAAATTGGAGTGTAAAAAATGAATTTTTAAGGACATGCACCACCTTGGTATTTCACCCTTGTTGTCCAGAAATCCTTTTATTAGATTTACAAAACACTTACAAGCTAACAATTCCTTTTCATTTAATTTTTCTTGAAAACGGAAGTCACCTACAAGCTTCCTTATTTGAGGTCCAATAAATATGCCTTCTTTTAGTTTTGCATCACTTAATTGAGGAAATATTTCTTTAAGGTACTTGAAACCATTACTTTCTTTATCCATGGCTTTGACAAAGATTTTTATTAGCCCAAACTTAATATGGAGAGGTGGAAGAAGTACGTTTTTTGGGTTGACAAGGGGGGCATATTTTATGTTTAAAGTACCAGTTTTAAAAGAAGTTCTATGAGGCTAATCTTTCTTACTGTAATGTTTTTTGTTGCCCTACTGTCCTATAGACAGAAAAAACCTTTCTACTCCAAATTCAGATACAAATAATTTCAACGAACTCATGATATATGAACTCATGATCATGATAAAGGAGAAACAGGTACTTGAAAATGGGACTTGTTAGGTCATTTTTGCGAAAGGGTGTTTTAATAACTACCTAAATGAAACTGAAAAAGAGCATTCTCATTAATGTTACAGAAATCAAGTTAAGTTGTATAATTAATAATGTAAAAGAATGAAGAGAATTGAGATTTCGGAATTTAACATTTTTTGACTAAAATTTCGATAACCGCGTTCAAACAATGAACGTTTTTTAATGCATTAGCTCATTGAAATACTGTCGTGCACAAATCTCCACAAATCCATCCTTTCTTTAATGCCGCATAATGTTCAGATTATATTATTTGTTGATAGTTTTATGTTCGAAAGAAATTCCAATTAAATAAACCCAGATACTCAAAGAAAACAGTTATTACCGAAGCGCTACTCCGAAGTTTGTTGGCTGATGTTTCTTTTATTTTCTGTTTGATAAGAAATAAGAAAACAATGGTGTTTATTTTTTAAAATTAGTGTGTGTAATGGTACTAAAATGTTTATTCTCTTTTTGAATTTTGATAAGTTGAATACTCCTTCAATTGGACTAATAAATGAATGAGATCATAGCTATACTATCAAGTGCATTTATCATATTCTGATGAATAAAAGGTTTTTCATATTTTATTACGAAAAATCTTTTATGAAGTATTTACGACTGCACGAATATGGATGGGAATCCTCTAAGTATTATTTTAGGATTTTTTTCCCAAACACTTTGTGTTATGCAACGGATAGACAATCCCCGAAGTATAATTATTTTAACATTTTCAAAATATTTTTAAAATTATTTATCGATTAGTTATTCCGCAGATAATTCAGGCCCTTATGGGCTTCTAATTCTCTCTAATAGGTCTCAGAGCTCTCTTGGCACGGCAATTTTCTTATGATAAATCGCAGAATAAATACTAGATTTTTGAGTTAGTTAGGGAGTGATTTTGGCTGAAGACGGTTTCATTTTTCTTTTTGCTCAAACAAGTTTTAATGAAATTATTCACTCAGGAATTAATAAGCTATTTAACTTTGTCAATTTCAATATAATTAATCCGGGTAAAAAGGATAATTTTTTTGGTTTCGGTAAGGGATTGCTTTAATTTAGGGAGTTTTATGATAAAGTGTATGTATTTTGTTAACAAAATTCTGCAATAACTGAAATAAAAGCTAATACAGGTCGAGATGACTTTGTAACATTGATGAGAATGCTTTTTTTGCGTTTCATTTAGGTAGTTATTAAAACACCTTTTCACAGAAATGGCCACAGCACGTCGCATTTTCAAGTACCTGCTTCTTCTTTATGGCATTTGGTAATTGATATTATTTGTCCTTGACCGACTGGACAATGTAGGAAATGCTACAAGGTCATAGAGGTGGTATTTCCACAGTATTCTTCGAACTTTTAGGGGCAATTTTATTGTTTTCTATAGTTTAGTTTGTTTCTGTTTCGTTTACAGTACAGTCAAGTGTTTAAATCGATTTTATTTAAAATGGCAAGTTTGATTTTGCAAAAATCCAGCGGATAAGTTTTTTTTATATATGCGGACGATTTATCGATATTAAGTCACAAGCTAGATTTATATCCGAGGAAGTCAAAAAGCCTATCTTTTATATTTAAAGTGCCAATTTGGAGATCAAGATAAAAGTTAAACATTCGGCTCCTCATGTTTGGTGTGTGAGTGTTGTGAGGATAAATTTAGTGCACTGGATCCATCGCAAGAAAAAATGTGTCGTTTGATGACCTACTGATCATGTCAGTGATTGCTACTTTTGTATCACTAAATCAGATGGGTTTTCAAAAAAGCAAACGGACAAAATTCAGTATCCAAATTTGCCTCCTGCACTTACTCCAGTTCCTCATAGCCAGGAATTACCGGTACCGATTGCGCCTTTAAATCTGGACAACATATTTCCTGGTGATTATAATCCTTTATCACGATCTGATCCATAACTTCCTGAGAACACCAGTTGTGACCCAATATTTTTAATAGCTACCATTGAACCTCACTTAATAACTCAGAATGAATTAAATGATTTGGTACGTGACCTGGGATTGTCAACACAAAAATCGGAACTTCTTGGTTCCAGACTTCAACAGTGGAACCTGTTAGATAAAAATGCAAGAGTTTTACTTTACCGAGAAGGGAATGTAACATTTTAAAGTTTTTATAAAATGAAAGGATCGCTATGTGTCTGTTGCGATATTGATGCTTTAATGAAGCAGCTTAATACAGAACATATACCTTTCGAGTGGCGTATTTTGATAGATTCGTCGAAATACAGAGGAATGTACATAATAGTTTTAAGTCGTTGTATGACATCTCATGAAATATATTTTTTATTCACATAATCCTCAGTAATGTTTTTGCATAAATTTTACACGTTTTTCATGTTGGTATTAAATAAATATTAGATTGTAAAAATTTTTTTTCCCCACCAGCGACCTGCTGTAACAAAAATAGCCCACGTGTTACAGTAATTAGCTTATCATTTTCGGATTTAGGACTATAAAATTGTGAATAGGTTGTCTAGCTTTAAAATAGCACTAGCCTACCGGTACCGGTAGGTCCTGGCTATGAGGAACTGGTCTAAGTGCATAGGGCAAATTTATGTACTGAATTATACCCCTTTGCTTTTTTGAAATCCCTTCTGTTTTACTGATACAAAAGTAATAATCACTTGCATGGTCAGTAGATTCTCTCCACACCATAGGAACAGCAAACGGTATAGAATTTTTCTTGCGATGTATCCACTGCACTAAATTTACTTGACAACTCACACAGTAAACATGAGGAGTCCAACTTTTATCTTAATCCCCAATTTGGCCCTTAAAATATAGAAGATAAGCTTTTTTGACTTCCTGTATAGATATAGCTTATGACTTTAAAATAAATCGTCTTATGTATAACGAAAGTTATCGGCTGGGATTTTTGCAAAATCGACTACTAGAAATTGTCATTTTATAACAAATCGACTTAAAAACTTGACTCTACTGTAAACGAGACAGAAACAAACTAAACTATATAAAATGATAAAATTGCCTTTAAAGGTTCGTAGAATACTGTGAAAGTACCCCCTCTAGGATCTTGAGGTAATTCCTACATTGTCCAGTTCAAAGTCAGGTATAAATAATTCCAATGGCCTCCATGATATAAAGGAGAAACAGGTATTTGAAAATGGGATGTGCTAGGCGATTTCTGTGAAAAGCTGTTTTATTAACTACCTAAATGAAACGCAAAAAGAGCATTCTCATCAATGTTACAAAAATCACGTCGACCTGTGAATTCATAAATCTAAAAAGTTAATACTATTATTTTGTTCTTATTCAACTGTTAATTTTATGTTCTTATATAAAGAATTTATGTAACCTAATAATTGATTTGTCGTATTAGTACCTCTAAAGCAAATTAAAATGTCATTAACATATCTGTACCAGTAAACCTATGATTTAAATAGCTTATGTTGATTTATCTTGCTTTCTAACATCGGTTTTTTGATTAAAACAAACATACTCTTTACTTTAGACTTTTTATATTTACTTACTCGATAGTTAGTGCCGTTTATATTTTGAAAAGAGTCTCACTTATAACTCACCCTTCAATTTTTTTCCATTTGAGCATCTTTTTACACATGTTTTCTATCTTTCTATCACATGTTGGATGTTGCTTTCTCGCTCGTGAATCACTAGGAAAATAATCGTTTATACCTTCCCTTTAACATCTAATGAAGGAAGAAGAAGAAGAAAAGAGAAAGAAAGTTATCCAACCGTGTTAGGTCGCTTGATTTCGGTTGATATTATGCGTCTTCGTCGGTGTAACACGTTTTGTTGAAACACATATAACGTTAATAAATTAAATATTGATGATGGGAAATGTTAAAAAATAATTAACAAAATATATGAAATAAATTCTTCTTGTTCTGAACACCTTGTGCTTCAGTTAATCCATTTAAAAAAAACATATTTACATAATCCAGCATCGAAAATAAATTATTATTAATAACCTATGTAACCTATGTATACAGTTATTACATTCTAAAACTGGTTTTAATACCATTTTAAGAAATTAAAGGGTGGAGCAGGTATCTAGCTACCATTTTCTTTTGGCGCATTTAACTTTCCTGGTATTTGTAACAGTTTGGATTTGTCTGTTGTGGGGGAAGCCAACTCTGTTGCCAGATACGCTATATCACTATCATCATTACTTTCTCCACACACCTCGTATATTAGAGACAATTATTCACGAACAACCCAATATTAAAGTATTTTTCAATGATCTTGAAAAGAACACATAGGTCCTTATCTGCCATGGTCAGGTTGTTATTAATTTCCGTTAAAAAGCTGAATATAAAACTAAGCACTCTTTTTCATCAGGCAAATTTATTTAAGCGAACAGATTCCGAAAGCCTCCTGGCGTGTAAATAAAACCAACTTCTTAAAGTAGCAATCTATTCTAACGTTTATCTCCAAGTTCATCCTTTTTCCTGCAAGACGAATTCCTTGAAATCGAACCGAAATACGAGTTTTAGTAGTGCAATTAAAGTAGATAGCGCTTGTTATAACAGGCACGATTAGGTTTGAATTAAATTTATTGCACTGATATATCCGTATAATGATGTATATAGGGGGTATCCAGGTGCCCTAGATGTCCCAGATAAGTATGTACTCTACAGGGATCCCGGAAACCATAAGAGGTACAGAGATGATTAAATTAGAAAAAAGTTACACTGAACTTTGCAACGTCACGTTTTTAAAAATTCCGAATATTTCCGAAGATATGTGGGAAAACCCGAATTTTCGCCATTTTGATTTTATTCGTTTCTGATTATATTTGAAGAGATATAACAAAATAAATTTGATATTTTTATGGCCACTTTTTCTCCTCTACAAGTTGGTGTAATTAGATTTTTGATACGATGTTTCGGCTTTATTTTATTTGATGTTTAGTAAATTCTACTTTTTATTCTGCATCCAACGATATATCACAGTTAATATTTATAAAACGTCTCCGACTAAGGGATGACATTGATAATAATTTTTTATTAAGGGATGACATTAATAATAATTTCCGACTAAGGGATGATATTTGAATTGGTTTGCAAATTCTTCAATAATTCAATAATTTGTTTAGATGTGACATTTAACAGTTAAAATAATGGAATATTATTCTAACGAAGAACATTTTTTTATCATTTGCTATTACATCGCAGAAATGCAATATTTTTAAAAATATCCCGAATGGCATCAACCCAATAGATCCATTTTTCAAAGATTAGTTACAAATTTAAGGGAACATGGTGCGTTTAACAAACCAGTGTTACATCGCAAAAAAAATACCCTAAACAGGTAATGACCGTTTTTCGTGCTGTAGAAGATGATACTCTAGGACTTCGTAGTATTGAAAAGGAACATGCTGTTCTTAAATCAGTCGCACAAAAAATACTTAGTCAAGAAGGATACCGTCCTTATAAATTCCAAATCTGTCATACTTTGCTTTCTGGTAATTACGAGCACAGAATTACTAGGCAATTTCCTAGGCAATGCTATGAAAATCGCCATTTTCCTAATAATGTTCTCTGGACGGACGAAAGTTATTTTTATAACAATGTCATCTTCAAAAGAAAAAATCGTCATTATCGTTCAACACAAAATGAAAATCGTGTTCGAACATCGAGACATCAACACCGTTTTGGATTTAACATATTGTGCAGTATTTTGACAACCCGAATTATTGAACCCATAATTTATGACGGAACACTAAATTCTGAAAGATACATACGCTTTTTAAAAAACGATATTGAAGATATTCTGGAGAATCTTCCTTTAGCGGAAACCGATAATATGTGGTTTCAACAAGATGGCGCTCCTCCTCATAATTCCAGAAATAGTCTGGAATATTTGGGAGACCGCTTTCAAAATAATTTAATTGCTTTTCATGGTCCCATAAAGGAGCCTCCGCGATCCCCTTTGGATGAACTTTGGAGCGATGGATTTTTTCTTTTGGGGATTCCTTAATGATGCAGTTTACTGGAAGATTTTTAAAAATAATGATGAGCTGAAAGCCGAGGTTCGAGCTGCAATAAGAGAAATAACTCCAGAAATGTTAAGCAATGTTATGGAAAAAATTGTTTACCGATATTATTTGTGTTTGGAGAAATTAAATAAAATGAATTATTACTTGTTGAATTTTTTAGAGAACTTTCTCTGATTCCAGAATTTTTCATACATTCATAACATTGTGTTATTAGTTTCTATATCTGTAATACATTTAATAATGTCAATAATGTAAAATAAAGAAAATGTTTTGAAAATCAGCGAGACTTTAAATACTATAAAAATATATTTTTAAATAGGCTTATTTGCATTGATGATGAGTTTCTTAACCGGAAACGTATAATAAATATTAAGTGTGACATGTCATTGGATTCAGAATTAAAAGTAGAATTTATTAAACATAAAATAACATTTTTCGACTATTTAAAAAAAAACAAAGTGGATGATGGTCGAGAAAAGCCAAAACGTCAGATCAAAAATCTGATTACACCACCTTGTAGAGAAGAAAAAGAGGCCGTGAAAATTTATTTTGACATATCTCTTCAAATAGATCAAAAACGAATAAAATCAAAATCGTGAAAATTCGAGTTTTCCCACATATCTTCGTAAATATTCGGAATTAATTATGTATATGAGAATTATTTAAAAATTGGTGAAATACCGGTTTAAATCGTTTAAATTTTGAAACTTGGGAATAACTAAAAAAAAAGACCACCAAGTTGTTTATTATAGACAAAGTTTGGACCAACATAACACCAACATTATTTACTAAGTTTACTTGCCCTTAACTACCTCTGGATTGTACTAGACACAATTTCAAGGATATTGACGGGTTGACGGTGCACGTCTAGCTGTGCACTCGTCATTTGGTGGGTATTGTCCGTTTCCATATCCTTCAAAAGCAAACTGCTTTATCAATCTAACTTTAGTTAGCGGTAGTAAATAATTAAATAGTGTGGTATTATGGCACTGGATTATTGAGCTATTATACCTAAAAAAAAATTCTTATAACTATGAAATTTAAAATCTGGTATTATGCAGGGTGCGTCATTAAAATCCAGACAATTTTCAAACTGAATTTCCCGTGTATTATACTTCAGCGCTATGTAAGCTTTGTTATTCTGGTATATAGTTAAGGAGCATCAGACGGTCTCGGATTATTAGGGTTACTATTGAACTGGCGACGAAATAACTATAGAGCTCTATATAATGCATTCATCATTTTTGTAACATGCCTTACGGCAAAGGCACGTTGTACACCTTTCCACTGATTTATAGTTACCAATGGTTAACTGTGGCCCCACTCGAGGGATGCGTGAGAAATATTATATTGAAAATCGTCTGTGTCTTTACCGCATCTAGATTTTTTTTCACATTTGAAACTCTATCGTCTTTATCATTTATAGAAATTACATCACAACGTACTGAATCATGTGAATAATTTGTTAAATATTCAAATGTTTAAATATAAATCCAACTGACATATTTATTTCAAAAGTTGTAAGTGGGCTTGTTGAGAATATTAAAAATGTTTATTAAAATATTATTAGGGTTTTTTGAAAATCTTGAAATTTGACACCTTAGGCTATATCTTTGTTACTTTTTAAAACGTGATCCTAAATAACCATGTTATTAATCGCAGTCACAAATCAAACAATGAACATTGTTAATTTGGTAAAAAAAAGTTTGATTGAGTCGTGGTTTAAAAAAATTCTCAGCTAGCTTTAACAATTTATCTTGAAAAAAAATGTATTAAACTACCCTGGGCAAGTTATTTCAAAAGATGGTGCATTTAGTCGATTGAGATTTCAAAATGGTACTTAATTGTAATGGTAGAATTGGCACTTTTCTTTCCACAAAAAATATTATTGCTTATTTTTTTTGCAAAAGGACCACATTTCAAAAAACTGACCACAGTACTTAAGATCGCCTAAGGTGTCGAATTTCAAGATTTTCAAAAATATGTTTATTATCACTTAATAGGACGACATGGCATTTTTATCTTATTTTTGCCAGAACTGGTATAACCTGGCCTTTCGCCCAACATCCGGTTGACATTGAGTTTTGGGACACCTTGTACAATCAAACAACCGTGTACACAATCAAACAACCCATATTTTCGCCGACTTCTCGTCGGATGGCTTATAAATGCAGTTTTTTGACTTCTTTGGACTGCGTCCAACGAGACAACAGTAGTCAGGAGTTATACATCCCCGAGCGCTGGGTTCCACAATCTCATGTGGAACGCACAACAACCTGCGTTTCCGCCATAATGAGCAACGGTTAGTTGCTTGACCGGGAGGAAGCCCCACCCATCCCTTACATTAGAGAGCACATGTTTTGTCTGTTGGTGGTTAGACTCATCAGAGTACCGACATATGCTCTCTCGCCAAGAATAGGGAGTTCTTCTCCACAATCAAACAACTTATATTTTCGCCGATTTATCGACGGATGGCGGAGACGCAGATTGTTGTGCGTTCCACATGAGATTGTGGAACCCAACGGTCGGGAGTGTATGACTACTGTTGTCTCATTGGACGTAGTCCAAAGAAGTTAAAAAACTGCATATATATATATATATATATATATATATATATATATATATATATATATATATATACATATTATTTAACATTCAAAAACAAGGAGTTTTTTTTCCCTTTTATCTTTTTCCGTGCCCCACATAATAATTGTTCATTTCTTTAGCCTTTTTTTGAATATTTAGCTCGAGCCCGACTGATGACGGCTTAAGGTTTTAAATGGGTCTCAGGAGAAGTTTGCTGACGTTTGGGGGGCGACTGAAGAAATGAGCAATTATTACATGGAGGACGGAAAAAAGCAAAATAAATAATTGTTTTGTGAATATTTATATTTGTTTGTTTATTATATTTAAGTTAGAGATACATCAACACACTCGATGTTATTCAATCACTGGTTGTCACTTATCCAAGAATTAACCGCAAAGAGCTGCGCTACATTTCGACCTCTGAGTTGTCAACTTACAGAAGATGCCAACCTCCCGTAGTAACTAATGTTATTAAATAAGACATTAACGCCCAGATTTATTACCTTTATATGTATTAAATAAATATTGTTGTCCAAAAATGGTCAATGTTGATGAGCTATATAACATTTTCTTTCCACACACCAACATATTTCATTTTTTCCAATCATTTGCTTACACATCCATCATAGCAAGAACAATAAATAATAAAAAAAAATATCACTTAAATACAATTTTTGAATTAGTTATTGTTTTGTTAGG
Organism: Cosmopolites sordidus; assembly: GCA_031761425.1. Classification (NCBI taxonomy): domain Eukaryota; kingdom Metazoa; phylum Arthropoda; class Insecta; order Coleoptera; family Curculionidae; genus Cosmopolites; species Cosmopolites sordidus. The sequence continues at coordinate 85,151 of JARFXV010001687.1, read as the reverse complement.
AATAGTTAAGTTTTTTACGAAAACGGCAAAACAAATATACCTCGGATAACTCAATAAACCTGTCCAAATATTTGAGAAAAATAAATACGATGAAAACACAAGTTGATATAGAATTACGCTGACCTTGCGGTCATACTCTCCGACGAAAATTTATTTCAACGTTTGAATAATTAAATTTCGTTGCGGGGCATTTTGTCGGATTCTTTACGCCTGTCAGACAAAAAGCCTTCTGGTTTGTACTCGTTTCGTGTTTAGATATTCATGATACCGGATTTTCAGTTCGAACTTTAAAAAAGCAATGTTGGAGTTGTTTATTATTTTCTAATGACGATGGAAAATTGGAAAATACAAAAACCTAGAAGATCTTCGATTTTAATAGTTTTTTTGGTTAAAAAAAACTACTCTAGTATGATTTTGTTATTAATGTGTTTGTAAACCCCGGTTATTTATACGTTATCTCCAATAGAAGTTTATATCCAATAGAAGTCTATATATTCAATAGAAGTCTGCAATAGAAGAGAATAAAGTCCATAGAGGCTGAAGTAAATTTGATTGCCATATAACCTATTGTGTCTAAAACATGCTATATGGCAAATAAGACTGGAGATCTAGCTGGTCACGACATCAAATTGACAAGGGTCTCTTCAAAAAATCTTTAGGAAAATGCGACTGAATATTATCTTGATAAATAATTGAATCGACTAGAGTGTCTGCACCTTGATTAAGCAATGCTTTCATTATGGCTTGCTTGAATATTGATTTAAATGTTTTCTCGTAATGGATAAAAGCCAAGCATTGGCCGCCTTTCTGTGGCCAGGATATAATCCATTATTCTGAATCCATTTCTAAATCCTGCTTGCTCTCTTGGTTCTTCATCACTCAATGTTCTTAATATTCTTTTAGCTATTATCTTGGTGAAAACTTTGTATATTACTTAATAAGATCCTTATTGGGAGCTAGTTCTTTAAGTCTTCCTGTGTCCCTTTTTTATGTAGTCGAAACTCTTAATTGGGTAATTTTTGCTCCTTGAGGTATTTTGAATACTACAATCTTCCCAATAATTTATGTAAAGCTTGCCTACCAGTTTTTACCATTTCAAGAGTTATGCTGCCCTTTTCTGGAGCCTTGCAATTTTTCATGGATTCTATAGCTTTGGCACTTCATTCACCAAAATATTGACTGATTGTAATCTTCTTATAACTTTGAATAAAATTTTCTGACAGCCTCTAATATTTCAGTATGCATCCTGCACAGTGTTTTGCACATTTGTGTCCTTTTAGTTCTCATCTTATCTTTAGCTTTGTTTATTCCTTTGTATATTATTTTGTTTTCTTTCAATGATTTTTGAAATAGCTGCATGTTATACCGGCGCATCTCCTTTCGAATAAATGCGTTTTCTTATAGTCTTGCAAGCTTAACGTACTTCACATTACCTAAAAGACTTCCTGCGTTCTTCATCGTCCGCCATTTTTTCATTATCCTAACGGTCTCATTGGAGAATGTGGACTTTTTCAAACATTTCTCTGCTATTGGCATTGAAGCAGCTATTCCAAGCACATTGTTGATGATTTCTTCATATCGCTCTGTCATTTTTCATTTCTTCCGGGCCTTGAAATACAGCAAAGTGGTTCGACAAAGTAATTTCAAAATAGCTGCCTTTTTTCAGCTGCTTCCCAGAATTCACTTTGTTTTTCTTCGATTTTACCATTCTTTCGCGTTCTCTTCGGCAGTTTAACCTAATCTTTGCTATGACCACTTCCCACATTAAATCATTATAGATAGTACAATTGAAAAATATTGATTTATCGTTTGACATGAGTTAATCAATTTTACTTATGATTCTAAATGTACTTTTCCATGTCCATTTTCGAAACGAATTAATAATTTTAAAGTTCTTGCCCTTTAACAAAATCAACCAATCTGTTAGACCGCTTAGCATCATTAACCCGCTCATTACTTTCACATTGGTCAAAAAGTTTCCTTAAAACGTGGATCTAAAATGCAAATTAAATCATTTCCGCGAATAACATTATTGTATTTTCCTAACAATTGGCAACGTTGTCGACTGTTAAGATAATCCAGTTTTTTGTTTCATTGTCATCTTAAATTATTATCTGAAAATAAACGGTAATATTTTTTTTTCATTTATTCCACACATGTCAGCATAAATTTTGTTTGTTTTTTTTATAAAAAAGACAGAAAACTTACACATTAATCTCATTTAATGTCGAAATTGAAATTACTAGCACTAATTTTTTACGCCGTAACACGTTCTAAACGTTTCGAGTTACTTTAAGAAATATATGATTAATTGTTTTATTAAAACAAATGTTCAAAATGTCCACGATTTGAGTCTATGCAATTGTCTAGGTATATTTTTTATCAGGCTTCTTCGTAAATAAGAAGCATATCGTGATATTCGCGTACAGAATATAATTTTGGTTTTAAATGCAATTTAAATACACGCACTGACATACACTTGAATAATTTTTATCGCCAACCCTTTGTCGTGGGTGTCATCTCAATTAATCAAAACCACGTTGTCAATTTCATTTTTTGACTGATGTATGGCCGATTCTTAATTAAAAAAAAATGTTTTAACAATGTGCTTTAGTTTATTTGCAGTTTATTTGTTAAATATTAACCAATTATTATTTGCCAAATATGCTTTTATGTACATTTATTAAAAATGATAATTCTTATTATAGCTTTTAGATTGATGATTTTTTTTTGCGTTGAACATCAGCTCTCGATACATGAAGTTAAGCGACGTCGCTCTCAGTCTAGAAGTCTAGATTTGGTTCGATAACCAGATGCACGGCAATCTTACCATTGTCTACTACATCAATTAAAACATTCAACGAATTTTTGTCCATTAATTTTTGTCTTTCTAACTTTGGACGACTTTTAATGCTGCCTGTATCATTGAATCTTTTCACCGTTTTTGAAACTGTTTGTTGTTTGTTTGCTGTGATGTTTTTATATGGATGTAGTTCATTAAATATTCGACAAACTTCAGCATAAGTTTTCTGTCATCATATCCAACAATTGTTAATATTTCAATTCTTTCGCTTTCGGTTAAGTACATATTAATTCTATTCAAAAATTGAAAGACACTTGAAATTCACAAATTGATCTTAACAGTTGTCAAGTAAAATCAAATCTGTCATCCATTTCATATATATATATATATATATATATATATATATATATATATATATATATATATATATATATATATATATATATATATATATATATATATATATATATATATATATATATATATATATATATATATATATTTATTTATTTATCTGTAATTAATTTTTATATATGTAAAATATGTTTTTTTTTGTCTTGAATAGTCCAAATTATGTCAAATTTACCATTATAGTAAATCTGTTCTTGTAACATATACTAAAGTAAATAGAAACTTTAATTAACACAAAGAGACGCAGTGCAGCAGTAAGGAAGGTAAATTAGAGATTTTCATCTCGTCCCAGACTACAACTGCAAATTGAGTTTTACTGATTGTTATAATTTCTTCCTTTGGATGTGTGAAAGAACATTTTATTTAAACAATACTGAAACAATTTGAATGCAAGAAATAGTCGTATTGTGTTAAATCTTATTATACTAAAAGTTTAATTGAATTTGTCTTGTTTCTTTATATTTTATATATGATTGATATTTATAAAGGACCTAACGGAAAACGTTGGTGTGTCACGAACACTTGAACAATTTTCAATTTAAATTTCTAGGAGTATTGTTACTCCATTTTTGGTAGCTTATGTTATTCTTTCACTTTTTGAAAGAGCTCATGACTTTCTTTTAGAGTATCTTGAAGATTGGATTGCTGAAGAGGTATGGTAGTATAAATGGTTAAAGTACGACAAATTATATTTGTGGCAATGGTTTGGCAATGGCCTGGCCGCGGGACTTATCAGGGAAAAGAAAGGAATTCCTTCTCAAGGATATAGTTTTAGTATTAATATAAAATGGCCTCTGGCTGGCCCACGAGCTCCTCTTTGTCTCGCCATATATCTTTTAGCAGGATGGCACCTTGGTACAGATGAACCATTTTGTTCAAAACTGGTAGCCTGATTACATGGATATACATTCTGTGTAAAAAGTTTTCTAATTTTCTTTACTGCTGTAAGAGGGCAGCACTGTTCTTAGTTACGAGGTCCAATTTCAGCGCCATAGGTTAACTATTTTCTTTACATCAGCTGATTTTGTCAGTTGACGTCAAGTGTGTGCTGTGATTTAACTATGAATAAAATACTGAGCAAACAGTTTGCATTAAATTTTGTGTGTTAAAGAACTTTTGTGTGCCGAATCGCTGGAAATGTTGCAGAATACCTACGGTTGAAAAATGGTAGTTTATTTGCCTCGTTCTGGTCGACCTTCAACGTCTACGAACGACTACGAAAACATCGGTAAAATCACGAAACTTGTCCTCGAAAATCGACGTATTGGAATTAGAGAGTTGGCCCAAGAGGTGAACAAATCTATTAACTTCGTTCATAACACTATGACGGATATTTTGGGCATGAAATACATCGCCGGGCGACTAGTTCCGCATCGAATTGTAAGAGCATCGAAAGCAGGCCGCTGAATTTCCTGAACTTCTACGGATCCCACCTTTATGAAACGTGAGGGGCGATGAGACATGGGTTTTTTGAGTACGACATGCAAGGAAGCCAACAGTCTTCGGAATGGCGCCTTAAAAACGAGTCGAAACTTAAAAAAAACCCGTCCAGATCGCTAGAAAATCGACGTCATGCTAATAGTTTTCTTTAATTAATTCGTGTGGGCCACTACGAATTTCTTCCAGAGGGACAAAAGGTGAATAAGGAGCATTATTTAGGCGTCTTGAGGCATTTGCATGAGAATATCCACAAAAAATCCGCTGATAATGAATCATCGCACAAAGTCATTATTGTGCAAGAGTTTTTCGCCAAAAGCTTAACGAACATAACTAACCAAGCACCGCACTTGCTTGATATGGTTTGGTGTGATTTTTTTTTTCTAAAGTTAAAATTATCACTTCGAGGAAGGCTTTTTGAGTTAATTAAGGCCATGAACGAAAATTCGCTGAAGGACCTGATGGCTATACCTTAATCAGTCTACGAACAATGTATGGAGCATTGGGTCAAGCGATGATGTAGTTGTATTACACTTGATGAGGTCTGAAGGTGACAAAAAATAAATTTTGATGAATAAATTGTTTTTTTTGTCTTATTTAACAATTCTGGGTACTTCTTATATATAATGTTTTTGCAGCTCCTTTTTGTAGGGTAAACTGGATATAATTTCAAATTTTACTGATTTTCGACCTCGATGTTGTACGCGTTTTCTGCATTTTGGTTTCACGGAACTGACGAGATATTCGAAGTACTGCAATATTTTTCTGAAAACTTCAGTGTTGCAATTGTAGAATGGTGGAAAATATTATCTGCACACCGTATATTGTACATGGTTTTTTCATTTAATTTGTAAGCTTTTTTAATAATATTTAGTTTTTCTTGTTCATGCAATTCTCTTAAATGTTGGATACAAGCAGTTTTTCGTTCACTTGTATAAAAATCAGGGTACATAAAGGTTTTCATTGGATCTTTTAAATTTAGCGAGTTGTTTCTTACATTTTTAAATATATGAAGAAAATCAAATAGTAGATACATTTGATAATCTGCATATTGTGGACTTGGCATACTGTCTTCATGAGAAAGTACTCTAAAGAGATTTTGGTTCACACAGTTGTTATCAGTAAGTATAGTTATTATTTGAAAGCCTAACCCCTGAACAAATGTGATTACATCTAAGACAACTTTTTTTAAATTTTTATCCAATAAAGATTTTATTGATAAAATAATGAAAGTTTGTACTATTGTGGCCATAAAGTATGCTCATAATAATGAGCATATCCAGATATATTAGATGATCTGTAGTTTAGCCCACTTTTAATATATATTTCATCAACTAATAAGTTTACATATTTTTCTCTATCATTTAATGTCCTTACCATGTGGAACAAATAATGCTCTGTTGATTTACATAACTCAGGCGAAATGTTCAGTGACGAAGAAATATGTTGTAAATATCGCTTAGTTAGTAAACATAAATAATTTCTTACTAAATTATATGATGAACTGGGCTGGCAATTTATAACAAAAGCAAACAAAATGATAATCATGCTGTACTGACGTTTTTTGTTCACCAGGCTACAAAGCTGATCTTTTATGAGAATCAGTTTATATTAAAAATTCTTTCCAACATTATTCGAGCTCATTGTAATAGCTTTATCAATGTAATGTATAGCTTTATTTAAATAAAAATGTTGTGATGGCAACTCACCAGTCTTTTCCATGCTATATCTTGCAAGATCTCCAGCTGAGATAATAGTGGATGTTTCTGATCTTGGGGCAAGACCCAACACAAGTCATTTGGAGACAATTCATTTTTACCCACAAACACCTTCATTAATAAATCATCGTACAGAATAACACTACACTTTACATAAAGTCTGTCGTCTTCACTATTTACATAATCTAATACATATAAACGAATGTGATTATACATTCGGTCTATCTTCCATTTTTGTAAAATAACTGAATTAATTTTTTTTAAGAGCTCATCGTAGCTTTTTATTAAATCTCTGCTTATAAAAACCTTGTTGACCTCTTCATGCATTTCTAATTCTTTACGGATATACCAAAGATAAGTTGGCAAATTGGAAAACACATGCGGAACTGAATTGTCCAATAATTTAGGCCTATTCAATGTTTGCTATAAGATATTTCCATCTTTATCAATTACACGCCATCAGTGGGCGCAAAATATTTTTCACACGCTACTGAACTGCGACACAGTAACAAATCTTTTCGTGGAATAGCTCGTAGCCACGACTGGTGAATGTTCTCATCTTTAGGAAGTGAAAGGTGGACAAGAGTCCATCTTTTTTCGTACTAATATAGTTACTTCTGCATTCTGGGACACGGCAATGACGACGCATCTAACAAAATCTGAAATTAGTAGATACTCTAGGAAAGTCAACTCTAAATACTTTTATGTTGAATATAATGATGCCGGAATACTTTATAATTTAAAAAATGAGAGAATCATTAATAACAAAATAAATAAACTTTCGACGCTACAGGCGGGAGGTTGAAGATAGACCACAGGCGACGTTGCTAGATTTCTCAGTTTATGACTTGTGTCAACATTAAAGAAGGCTATGGTAGATCTGATTGGGATTCTGAGCCTTCGCTAAGTTGTAGGTTCATTAACCAAATAATTTTAATGCTGGCAGATCTATAACTAAAATTATCATTCTCTACTAGAAATTGGGAGTTATTGATCGGTTTAATTTTTATTTAAATTTTTCCATTTTTATATATAATTTCAACATGTTCAAAACAATATTTAAAAATTCATTGATTTATAGATGTTTAGAAGACGAATTTTATACCTTTCCTCATGATAGCAAAATATTAAAATATTCTATACAAATTTAAATTATTTTGAAGAAAATTTTCTGCTTCTTGGCAATCATTGAATATTGCCATTTTATTTTATTCTGCTGATTGTACAAATCAACCAGTTACCTATTTCAGTGCATCAACTAAGTCTATCCATAGGTTTACCAGCGCATTCAAAATTTAATAATTTTTTAATACCATCATTCGAAAAATTTTATGGCTTCTTGGATGGTATGTATATTTATATATTTTGTTGAAATATTAAATTAACAATAGGTTTTTATGTTGTATTTTGAAATGAATATTTGAAGTTAATTAAAACATTCTATTTATCCTGTGTATTGTGTATCGCTGAACAATTGAAAATTAATTTTTTTATGATTTCAGCAAAAATAGGAAAACGTTTGATATTATTATTTACGTATCCCTATAAATGAAAATGCCCTTCATTGTTAAAGACAAAATCTATTTTCTGAATAATATAGTAATGTTTAGAATAATAATAGAATAATAATAATAATATAATAATATATATATAGTAAAAATATAGTTCTGAATATTTTAGTAAATTTGTGTAGGTTGTTCCATATTTTCTAAATACAAAATATTCTGTTATTTAAATATTAAAACCAAAAAAAATAATTTGCTGAAGAATCCTTGATGAGAAAAAAACCATACAAAAACATATTTTTTAAAGAAAAACTTTGTAGTAAGTTTTCTAACATCAAATCGCATAGAATTCACTCGACTCGCATTTCACTAACCAAGTTAGCTTCACCAGGTGATTAAAACTGTTTTAATTTTTTTTAATAATCATAGTTAATTCATTTAATAATAATGAAACAACTTATTGCGTATTACAAAACAAGTACAAAACATTATATACAAAATGTACAAACACTAATTGTTTTATTAAATTAAATGTTCAAAATATCCACCATTTAAGGCTATGTAAACCTGGCACCGTTCTAACCTATTTTACCGAACACGTTGAAAAAGTCGAAGTATATTTTTAATATTTCTGGTTACTGGTTCTCCGTAAGTAAGAAGCATATAGTGATATTCGCGTACAGTTTTGGTCTTAAATGGAATTTAATACATGCTCTGACACACACTGAAATATACTATTTGTTGCCAACACTCTTTGTCGTATTATCTTAATTTGTCAATTCGACTTTCCATTTCCATATATGAGGTGATTTAAAAAAAATCGCTTTAACAATGTCCATTAGTTTTTTGTATTTTATTTGTTAAATACTAACCAATTATATCTGCTTATACACATATTTGCTGAAGATTTGCTTTTTGATAGGTAATTTAATAACTTTTCAATTTTTTTTTCGCTGAAACCCTTAGGTTTGTGACCCAATAAAATACAACTGTGTATAAAGAAGCATCTTTGGTTGTGGTTAGTAATAAAATAATTACATAAGAAAAATGAAGTGGAAAATAATAAGATTGTAGAGGTTAATGCCCTTCTAGCTAGGACAAGTGGATTGATATTTCAAGGGAGTTTTTTTTGTATTTTGAGGAATACAGACAAAATTTCACGAAAGATTTTTGAAAAAATGGGAGACCGCGGCATCGTTTACTTTCAAGGTGCATCTGCAAGGTGCAAGGTTCGTTACAACCTACACACAGGATTTTACTTTGACATATTGGGACGAGGGTTTGGCAAGAAAATGAGACCATATTTGTGATCAATATAGTAAGATGGATTTTCTTAGAGCTTGATACATCAGAATTTTAATTTTTGGAAACAGTTTATTTGTTCTGCGTGCTAAGGCATATAGTAATTTGAGAATTCCGTGTCTTTGTATATAAATTGTTGTATTCGGGAGGCACATTTAAGTAATCTATAAAAAAAAATTATAGGTTTTGATAGGTTGTTTTCTGTAACCAAGGTATAGGGACCTTTTTTCTTATAAATAATGTGAAGAATTGTTGGTTAAATTTACGAAAGTTACTTCCCTTCCTACTTTGTATAATTAATTTTCCAACAACTGACAAACTTTTTTAACATAGCTTTCTAAAACACTGATGTCTTAATTTACTTAGAACTTAGAACACAGTTTGTTGAAATGAATGTTTTCATAATTTTACCGTACATTTATTTCTTCAGTGGTTCTTAGTACTTGCTCTAAAGAAAATTAAAATAATTTTTTCAACAGTCGACTTGCCCTCAGAGGAAATTTATTACGTGCCAGGCCTCGTCAACGACCAAACTTTGAGAAGTAGTTTTTAAGTTGTTTATAATTAGAAATTTATATTTCTTGCATGGCTTTTTTACCTTTTTTTTGTTGAAATTAACGGTTTCATAAATCCTGCAAGACTTTTTTGTTTTAGAGTCAATGTAGCTGTAAAAAAGGCATTAACACGAAGAACAATTAGACTTGTGCATAAACAAGCAAATTTGGTTACAGTTAATGAAAAAATACTGATATAAGAAAAAGGAAGTGGAAAATAACAAGATCGCTATAATGACGTTCTAGCTAGGATAACTGAATCCATATTCTTAAGGAGATTTTCTTACATTGTCAGAAATATAGGCAAAATTTTACGAGGGATATTTGGAAGACATGATAGATCGGGGAATCTTTCTCTTGTATCCGAACTCTTGATATATCTGGTTGAATCTAACCAACTTTGATGCATTATAAGACATAATTAGGATTTATTTTGAAAAAACTGGAGTTATCTAAATGAGGGTTTGAAAAAAAAAATGAAAATGAGCTTGATAGATCAGAATTTTATTTTTTAGATAGAGTTACCATAGATTCTGCATGGTGAGATTTAGTACCCGTTATTATATTAACAAAATTTTCCTACACTTGTAACAAATATGTTAAAAACATAGATAATTAACTTTAATTATGGTTTGAAATTATCGATTAAAGTTTATTCATAGATTATATAAAGAGTTTTAAAATATTAATTTCATGTTGTTCATTGCTAGCAGATATATTTTCAAAATGAGTCTTTCCATGAAAATATATCTGGCAAATTTGAAGATTCATTATACAAATGTTATATTGAATGTGTAGATAAAGGTTTTTTGTTATAAGAAGTGTTATTGAAGATTTAGGTATTTTTGTGTAGTTTTCCTTCGCTTCTCTTTGGGCTAATCTAATTTCTTTTTAAATTTAATACTTAATTTGCAATGTTTGAATTATTTATATGTAGGATTGGAGCGACTAAGACAAAATTATTTATATTGGCTCTAGATCATGATGGTGTGATCAATTTAAAATATGTATATGACGTCATATTTTCCATAAGCAAAGAGCAAATAGATTACATGTGAAAAGACCTAAATGAGGCCTCCCAAAAAGGTAGTTTTACGAGTAAATGTAGCAAAAGTGAAAATAATGATAAACACTGAAGATGAAATAAATATAGAACTAGAATAAAAGATTTATATTTTAGAAATAGACCTTGACGGGGAGAAACGTTGACAAATTAATAAAGACCCAACTAGCTAGGGACCGTTGAATGTTATACGTAACACTCAAAAACAAAAAACAAAACATGCCGATGCAGCAAGAGGCAAGACTCACAAATGTTTGAGAAAGAATAGGTTAACTTAAATGGCAATTCATAGGCCACAACGCCTACCTAACAGACAGCATGTGGAACGTATGTGTCTTAGATTGGAGACCATGGTAGGTAAAAAGAGCACGCTGAAGATCACAAATGCGATGGGTAGATGATCTGAAGCGTCACGTTGGTCTAGCATGGAAGAAATTACCCAGAACAGGACACAATAGAATGAATTAGGGGATACCTATATCCGCAGTTGGCTTAAAAAAGGCAAACTAAAATGAAGGGTTAGAATACAGGCCTAAATATATGTACAAATAGCTATTTTATTAAATATAAAAGTCGGAAATCATTTTATTTTGCTACAGATTCTTTGCGAATTATTTTCGTAATATTTTTAAAACTATTTCTCAATATAATACAAAAAATCCGATTTACTTTAATAGCCAAATTTCAAAAGTATTTTCAAATCGGTTCGCCTTTGAATATTTTTGGTATTTTAATTGTGCTTTTTTAACATAAAATTCAATTATCAATTGACAATAAAATTTTTAAGAAAAAAATATATTGTTTTTGAAAGGATAAACATAGGTTGAAATGGCTTTATTAATATTTAGAAAAACCAAATGGGTAATTCTTACTAATAATTATTAATTAACAAGAGTTCCGGAAGTATAGATTCTGATTACGTGTAATATGTATTTCGATTCCTTGGCTACGGATTCTGATTATTTTGTACAGTTTTAGCAATTATACACAATAGAATATAGCAAGAATGGTTCGGTTTGAACATTTAGTTAGATCATTGTTGTAATGTAAAATTAATGTTATTATTAAAGTTCAATTAAATAAAGTATCAATAACGAATTTTACAATAAGAGTGTCAGAACTTTGAAACTTAGCGGTAACACTATTTTGAAGGGTAAATGTTACACATAAAGTGTTGTGTTCAGTACATTGTGTCAGTTCATCAGGGGTATGATGTTCATTGTGTCACGAATTTGTGTAGAAAATGCAATATTTCATTTAAAACGTATCTATTTAACTGAGGTATTTATTTATTCGTGTGGCATCATTCAGCATATAAACATATATTACAATAAGCGTGTACAAAAAAAAGGGTAAAAAAGAAGAAAAGAAAACAAACAGTGCACACAAAACACCCAGACGAACAATTCATTAATAGCTAGGTTTCCAATCCATTCCATCGCTGCAACGTCGGTCGGCCCTCATGAAACCCTTCCAGCTGCCGTGATCAGATCGTAGGGGGCACTCTCCACCAATATTTCTGATGGATTATTTCAGTGTACCACAGTCACAACTCGGAGACTCTGGTATATCCCATTTATAGAGTGAGTCAGAACATCGACCCCATCCAGTGAGGATTCTATTTAATTTAACCCACAGTTTTCTGTTAAGCTCGATGCCCGCAGTATCACAGTTGTAACACTCAAACCAATCCCGCTCTTGGCGATTTTCAATGTTTCTGCAATGTTGGTTCCAGAGATCTCTTGCTTTGGTATTCCATTTGACAAGCTGTTCAGCATACAGAAGTGACGGGTTTCTTGACCGAAGTCCATTTTGTCGCAGGATAGATATATCATGATGGATTGATAGTTCCAGGTTCTCTTGTATAATGCTGTATTCTCTGAGCAGAACTTCGGTTCTACAAATCGGAGGTGGATATATATTACTTAGTAAGGGAAGCCAGTAGGTAGGAGTTGGTATGATTGTTCCAGTGATTATAAGTATGGTATTGTTAAGTTGCGCATCAACTAGGTTGGTATGATAACTGTTCCACACTGAGGCACAGTATTCTACAGCTGAGAAAACCAGCGCGAGAGATGATATACGCAAAGTCTCCATTGAAGCCCTCCAGGTTGTACCACATAGTTTTTGGATCATATTGTTTCTTAATTTTATCTTGGCAGATGTATTTTCAAGATGTTTTTTATACGATAGAGTGCAATCGAGCGTCATTCCAAGAAATTTGTGGTACGGGTTATGACGGAGTTGCCGTTAAATTGTACCAGGAGTTCAGTCTTAGCTTGCTTTTTGTTAAGATGAAATGCACATACTTCAGTTTTACTGATACTGGGCTTTAGTCTCCATTTTTAAAGTAAGAGTTAAGGGTAACTAAGTCCTCTGTGAGTGTTCTTTCCGTCTGACCAAGCATTAGCTTGGTATCGTCTGCATAGCAGAATTTCGTTGAACTAGTATTTGGAAGGTCAGAAATATAAAGACTAAAGAGAGGAGAGGGACCAGGACTGAGCCCTGTGGCAGACCAATATTTAATACCCTTGTTGTATTTTTACTTTCACCCAAGCGAACCTGAAAGTATCTGTTGTTTATCATGTTATTAATAAGAGGTGCAGTTGTTCGGCACTCAATCACCTTCAGGAGTTTACACATTATTCCCTCCCTCCAGACGGTATCGTATGCTGCCGTTAGGTTGACGAAGCCCACAGATGTCTTAAGTTTCTCTTTGAAACCGACCTCTATAAAAGTTGTCAAAACTAGCACCTGATCGCAGCAAGTTCGATCAGGTCTGAATCCCGTTTGCTCAACTAGAATTTGTTCCAGAATAGAGCCACTAATTATGTTATAAATAAGTCTCTCTAAGAGTTTATATGAGCAGTTGAGTAGAGAAATGGACATTTTGGAGGTGATCTGGTGATTTACCGGGTTTCAGAATAGCTACAATTTTTGTTTTCTTCAGTTAATTGGAAAGTGTTCCCGTCTTCAAAATGGTTGAGAATAGGCGATTCAACCAGTGTTTAGCATTTGCCCCAAGGCGGACTAAACATTCTGGGTATATGTTATCAAACCCAGGTGCTTTACCAATTTTTATCTGTTTTAGAGCAACATTCATCTAGAATGAAATTCAATTCATCTAAAATGAAAGGTGAGGAGAAATTCGATCGTTTGGAGACTTTTTGGAGAGTTTTTAAATTTGTTAATTCTTTCTTGATCCTGTAGGTTATGGTTAGTAATGTGATTTGTTGAAACTCTAGGCTTCTGAGCAGTCTTATAACAGGATCCACCCGGTTTACATAGCATGAACCAAGCCTATCTACTTGAATATTTGAAATGTATATTTTTCGTCATCTTAGACCAGCGCGCTTTCCTTAAAGCATTGAGAATGTGAAGAAGCTCATCTGCAATATCGCTGCCGCTACTTCTGTTATATTTCTCATATAGCTGTTAGCATTACTCATTCCATCCTGGGACATATTCTTTTCTTTATCCACGAGGGACATGTTTCTTAACTCTGGCCTAATGAAACTGATATATTTTTCCAGGTGGTCGGAGAAACCTTGCCAGTTTGCGAAAGTTCCATCTAGGTCGTGGCACTGATTTTACCAGTGGGATGGATAGTTCCATATTCAAAATTATGGGTCTATGTTGACTATGTAGGAAGCTTGACATGACTTCTCTCAATGTAGGGATTGGGTGGTTTTAGCTCTCATGAGACATAAAACAGAGATTCGGGTTGTAGCCTTTCTGTCAAGCAGCTGTTCTGAAAGAAATCCAAATCTTTGTCATCGAAAACAAGATTAAGATTGTTATACTCAGCCCAGTCAACAATAGCATTACCACAGTCGTTGTTCCGTGCATACTTCCACTGCTCATGGTGGCTATTAAAATCACCAGCATATATTGATGGATGAGCGGTGATTGGCAGGACAGTTGATGGCCATTCTATATTAGGTGGTTTGTAGATGTTATGAAAAAATGAATGATCTCTTCAAGCTTTATTGAGACATTATGAATTTCATCTGTTGTATTTGCTGAAATTAGATGCCCATGATCAATGTTAATTCCATCTTAAGTAGCAACACCATATGCGTTATGATAAGTAGCACCAATAAGCTCATAGCCATGGATCCCTCCTCTTTTACGAAAATCTTCCTCATTTGGAGCATGAGTGTTTTGGATTAGAACCACGTTAATGTTATTATTTAAAAGAAATTTGGACAAATATTCGCTTTTAGCTCGGCTGATTCTGTTTTTTAGTCATTTGAGTAATTTAACTTAACCGATACTTGATGGAAATTAATTTTAAATAAACAAATTAAGATTTGTATCTAAATTTCCATTATATTTAAAACTTGTATGTATTACAATATATTAAGCTAACCTAATTAGTTTATTGTATTTATCCTATAGTTTAATATATGAAAATTTAACCCTTTATAGCCGTATGTGACAATTCTGTAACAAATCTCAAAAATCCCGTCAGACTACGCAGTGAGTATAATTAATTAATTCAAATCAATATAACATTACTGTAACACACTATTGAACAAATTAGAACGCACATCGAATCATAGATGGCGTAACCGATCGACTTCTGTCAGTTTGAACTTCTACCTTAGCTAACGATACAAGTTTGTACTCGTGCAAAGTTTAAATTTTACAATAAAATACAATAAGTGTGGAAAATAGTGTTATTTTCCGGTAACTGAATGAATAAGTTTATTTATTGTTAACAACCAATATTTTTGCCTTTTTATATGACAGCAGTAAGTTTTTGTGTTTGTGACATTGTTGTTACATTGAGTAAGAAGAATAATATTAGTTGTAAGTAAAGTAGGTGGATGTTGTTGTTAAATCGGTTCATTTTCTTTAAGAATGGCGCCACGATCATTGCGGGGTAATGATATATGTTATATAGTTTACCAATATGATTGTGAGAATGGATTTAATGACGATGATGACAATACTATAGATGTCGATTACCATCCACTATCAGATGACATTCAATAATGAGATTCAATAATTGAAGATATTGAACGCGATGAGCATATTGCTGGCCCGTCATTTCCAGAACTAGAACAACAAACGAGCCAATCGGCATCATCTCATCAAAAAGAAAAAAACGAAGCTTGCAATGAAAAAAAAATCTTATTTTAAACAACCAACAAATAGGATTTCTGGAAAATACCACTTTATCGTCTAATTTATTAGAGCTTGAGACACCTATTCAATGCTTTTTATATTTTTTCCCAAAAGTTTTGATACGTTTTATTGCTGAACATACGAATCTTTATATTATTTAAAAAATGATCTATGCTTTCAAGTAACTGATACTGATATCCTGCAGTTTATTGCAGCAATATATGATGTCATTGATACACTTACCGAGAGTAATCAGTCATTGGAATTCATCAATTGGTACCCCTATGATTTAAGAAGCAATGTCGAAACATAAGTTTTAAAAAATTAGGCAATATATAGATTTCAATGACAATTCTAAGAAGCCACCACGTAATTACCCGAATGGTGATAGACTATTCAAAGTTAAACCTATCGTAGAAAATTTAAACGAGATTTTAGTAGAGTTTCCATGGAGGAGTATCTTTACAAAGATGAACAGATTTATTCAACTGAAGCTAAAAACAACTTGAAGAGATATAATCACAGAAAAACTCACAAATTGATGACTCGATTTGCATTTAAAATTGTACCCGAAAGGGGAGTTCAAAATTTTGTACTTCATGAAGAACCTGACTTAAGAGAACTTTATTTTGATAATTATTTCATTTCATTGCCGTCATTGGAGTACTTAGCTAAAGAGGTTTGAGTCTTGGGACTGTACGTCGCAATCGAATTCCGGATTGCAAATTGCCCACTGACAAGAAAGTGTAGGGCACTTGTACGGCAAGATCAAATCGATCACTGGCCACTTTGGGTCGAGAAGAGGATACGTTGCAAATGAAGTGGAGTATCACAAACCATTTGTGAAAAATGCGGTGTAGCATTATGTTATTATACCACTTAAATATATTTTTTAGTTTAACTCAATTTTACAGTAATGTCACACTCCCTAAAATGTCCAATAAGTGATTAAAAACAAAATTGTATATATATATCACATAAATCGATCAAAGAGAAAACATCTATCAGAAAACCGTAGGCAAATTATCCGGTCACAAATTCACCAAAAAGAACGGCACAAGAATCATCGAACTATGCCAAGACATGGAGATCGCCTATACAACAGGTTGGTAAATTCCAGATAGATCACGTTGCGATCTCATACCCAGAATAAAGAGAGATTCAAGATGTCCAAGTCGGCAGGGCCACTACATAACACTCTGACCACTACCTACACGAATCAAAGTTACCCGAAGGAGAATTCATCAGCAGACGGCACACCTACAGAAATTTGACATGAAAAAGATCAAGAAATCCAACATAACAGAGGAATGGGAAAAGGAACAGGGGAAAATTGGACACAAAAAGCACAGGAACCGATCCCATTGAAAAAGAACACCCTTGGCAGGACTCAGAATGCACTGAACAAATCTTTAACTTAAAAACAATACTAAAATACAAAGCTATGAGGAACGTTCCAATCATCTGCATGTTCGTGGACTTCAAGAAGGCATACGACTACATTGACCGAAAATCTTTGTTCAACATCCTAGAAGAACAAGAACTCGACCTCAAAACACTACGATTGATCAAGCAGACACTGACCGACCCAACCTATAAAGTGAAATTTATGGGATAAATTTCCGACCTCTTCCTGATTAAAACCGGAGTATGCCAAGGAGATGCCAAGGGTTATCCCCACTCCTCTTTAACCTGGTCCGGGACAAAGTCATAATCAAGGACCTGGAAACCAATACGACTAGGATTACCCAAAAACAACAGAAATATCATGCCTAGCCTTCGCAGGTGACCTAGCCATATTCGCAGACAATGAAACAAGGCCAACCAAATAGATGGAAGTCCTCAAGGAATGTGCAGAAAAATTCGGCTTACAAATCTCCTTTCAAAAAACCCAACTCTTCTGCTCAAAATTAGATGTCCAAAATTTTAACACAAAATACAACAATATAGATAGGGTCACACACTTCAAATCGAGGCGAGAGAGTTCGAGGCGAGATCCTCGAACCCACAGGAGGAAAGAATATAGCACAGAAGACTCGATTACAGAAGATGAAGCGGGAATACGGCAAGACACACGATATCTACAATAAGAAATGCATATCCACATACACAAAAATAAGACACTTCAAAACAGTAATCAAATCAGAGGTACTATATCCAAGCGACACACTTACATTCCACACAAAAAGCGGCATAGAAAACATACTAAAAGAAGAACGCATAATTATGAGGAAAATTCTCGGCTCAAAACTAATAGAGGAAGGATACAGACTACATTTCAGGAAGACCACAGAGAGAATGTCCAACGTAGCGGCGGACATAAGAAAAAGAAGGTTGAAATTCTATGGACATGTCAGTAGACTATCACCGACAAGACTCACCAGCAGAATTCTTACATACATACAAGGGGTCAAGTCAACAGTACCATGGATTGCACAAGTCAGAACTGATTTGGGAAAAGCTCAAATGGATGCGATAGAGATTGAGGACAGAAGCATGTACAGAAACAAAATACATATGTGGAACTTCGCGTCAGAGAGCGGAGTTTCCGGGAGATTGGGGACAAGGTGGGCGGAGGACGGAGGAAAGAGAATCCAAAGGGTAAGAGAGGTGTGGAAGATCAGAAGAAACACTCAAAAATGAGTCAGAATGCTTTGCCTGATTCAACCGGGTCTATACGTTTGGGGTTTCTCCCCATTACATATCTACCCTCATCCTCCTTCGTATTTGTCCAACTCCGATCTCAGGCGGGCGTAACGCATAACGCCGCCCATACGTATCCGTAAGGGCGGCGACCTCTCTTATCTGACTCCGGAAACACGCCGTCCATGGTGCAGATTCCGCCATCCCTATCCCTTCTAAAGTTCCTTGTATTGCCGTCTCGCTTGGTACGACCAGCGCTGCCTCCGTGAATTAACCCGACATTTGCGAATCTATCTGCCGCCGATCAGCAGCATGGCGCGTTCTCCTAGCCCTTAGTATCGACAACCACGGATCTACTACAAACTCCATCACAACCACGATGAACATAGTGGACACACCATTCGGATTCCGTACGCCACCAGTTACGTCACCAGTTACGTCACCAGTTACGTCACCAGTTACGTCACCAGTTACGTCACCGAACATCTGATACATGAAGGCTCTAATACTGTAGATAAGTACTTAGAGAATAAGCATTTGCTTATCGTGGCTGGCATAGCCCTCCACTGGCGCCCAACTTTTGATTTTCTTTTGGTTCTTGCTAAGAATCTCTTTTCATTTTTCTTATTACTTTTTTACATAATTATAATTAGTTCATTAGTTAATATATACATATAATTTTATTTCAACGTTGTTTCTGTGCACGACCTGGATGGATTAGATCATCTTTCCAATCTTCCGGAATCCGTTCGGTTCGCCAAACTTCTTGTAAAATTTTATATATATATATATATATATATATATATATATATATATATATATATATATATATATATATATATATATATGTATATATATATATATATATATATATATATATATATATATATATATATATATATATATATATATATATATATATATATATAATATTTTAACTATTAGTTTAATATAGTTTGTATTTGAAAAGGGTATTGTGTGTCGAAACAGTTGTAATATATACAAGTTTTATATATAGTGGAAATTTGGATTGATTATGTTTTGGACGGCCCAACTAATTATTTATCAGTTGTTTTTTAAAATACTCTAATTTTATCTCTGTAAGTTTTTTTATGATTTGTTTTCAAGAATAATATAAAATTGTTTGTCCTCCATATATATTTTTCAAGAGTTTTAAGGATGGGACATGCCTCAGCTACGAGCAAACTTGATGTAATATTTTTTAGGCATTTTTTTTTGTTGAAGTTTTATGATTTTTTTGTGGAATTTTCTCATTTCAATTATGATTTAATTAACAATTTAATAAAAACGTGAAGGAAATTTGTATACATATTTTAGAGAAACTTCACTGCATTCAGATAATTAAAAAGAAATATTAGGAAAACTCGCTTTAATTTTTTTGAATTCTATATGCGCTTGAATAAATTAACAATATTTAATTCAAACTATTTTTATAACGTCATATAGGAAAAAACAAATATAGGGCAATATATAAATGGGGAGTTTCATGTGAACTTTTAAGATTAATAAATAACTCATGTCGCTATTTGCTAAAAGATAACACAGGTCAACAAATTTAAACATTTTTGAGGTAGTATTGATGAAAATAGGTGCATATGAAGTATTTTGTAGTTCTAAATCCGAAAATATTAAGCTAATTACTATAACAGGTACAGTTTTTTTGTTACTGGGGATTGGTGGTGGGGGAGAAAAACAGGAATATTTATTTAATATAAGCATGTAAAACGCGTTAAATCTATGCAAAGACATTACTGAGTATTGTGCGAATAAAAAATATTTTACATGTCATACAGCGAGAAAAACTTTAACTTTTGTATTCTGCAGCATCTCTTTTTTTTAACTAGCTGTGGTCGTCTAACATAGATAGATTTCAGCGTCCTTAGTATCTTGTTTCCATCGTGCTGATGTCCTGATGAAACCTCTCTCGTTGTTTGTCGCTTACTCCTCCCAAATTTTCCAAAAAAAATCCAAATGGTAGTTTAAAAAAAGGACAGGTGTTCAAGGACATTCGACGTTCTAGTATTTCTCTTTCCATGAGAAATGCATGCTCTTTCCACCTTAGTTTGGCATCAAGAGTGATTTCGAGGTATTTGGAATTTAACACATATGGAACGGTTGTACCATTTATATCTAGAGGAAGCTGCTCTGCTATTTTCTTGTTGGTAAAGTTGATATGTGTAGATTTTAGTTCATTGAGCTTGATTTTCTATTTTTTGGTCTAATTTACAATTTCATACTTGCTGATTGTAGTTTTCTAGTTGAGGTTTCTATGTTGTGGCCCACTGTTAGTAGAACAGTATCGTAAGCAAATGTAGCTATGGTAGTGTCTTTCAGAGCTGGTAGATAGTAAATATATAATAGACAAAGGACGGGCCCAAGAACCCTTCCTTGCGGAGCTCCCACTCTTATTTCTTTCAAGTGAGAGTATTCGTCTTCTTGCTTTATTCTGAAAAGTCTGTCCGATATATATGATGTCAGTATCTCTACATATTCTTTAGGCAGCATTTTGTTTAACTTGGATCTAACCTAAGATTATATCGAGGTGGACAATGTACTGCTCCTACTATTAAGCTTTCCTTTATGGATCTAATAGCAACCAGGGTTAGTTGAATTATTTCTCTTTGCATATGACATTCTTCATAATGATTAATAGATTCTTTAATGATAAGTGCACTACCCCCTCTAACTTTGTTATCTGGATGTATGGTGTGATATGCTTTACTTATCCTTTTTTTCTTAAATATAACTGCTTTGTGAGACGTGTTTCTGAAATGAGACTCAAATCAATTTGTTTCATCTTCAAAAATATTTCTAGTTGAGGTTTTTCGTTTAAAATGCTATTGGCATTTGAGGTGGCAATTTTTAAGTCTTGTTTATTCATTAATATTTTATATTCTTTTGGAGATTGTGCCAGTGTTTCTGGCTTCTAAGCTATCCAATCTTTCATTTATTCTATCCAGCATTTTCATCATATCTTGTATCACCTGCAACATGAATGTTTCCGGGTTTTGTGCAGCTGCAGTATTCTCTTGTTGGTTTTCGGTAGTTTGTGAGTAAGATACGCCGGTTCTAACAATATTAGAAATAAAAGATTTTGGCTGACTAGCAAGCTTTCTATTCTTAATGATGTTATCCCTTCTTTGTAACTCCTTGGCTATTGTGCATCCTCTGTAATAACCAGAATGGCTTCATTACAGTTAACGCACTTAGTCGGAACATTCCTAGGGCTTGTGTATTCTGCTGTTGGATGGTTACATGCACATCTCATACATGTATGTGGATGATTACAACATTTTTGGGTGTGACCATATCTTTGGCATTTTTTACACTGTGCAATTAGCTTATTTGTTTTTATTCCTTCTATTTTTACTTTCATCCTATTGATGCATTGTATGTTGTAGATTTTATTGATATCATCTGTATGCTCAAATGTTAGCATATATAACGGTAGAGGAAAATAAGATGGCTGTTCGCCTTTTCTGCTTATTTTTTTTTATTTCCTGTACTACAGATACCATTTTATATTCTCTTTCTTTTAGTTCTTCAAGAATGTTCGCAGCATTACAGGAAGGATGTAAATCTCTTATAGGTCTGTTGGCTTTATTTTTGTAGGTGTGCCATTCCATACCGTTGTTGTTTATTGTTTTGGTTATTTCTCCGTATTCTTCTTCATTGCTTACATTGATTTTAATTTGTTGATTACTCATCATTCTCGTGCTACAATTCAATTTTTCCATTTCTAATTTCTTTTGCACATCTCCGTAGTTTTGTACGTTACTTATTATTATAGGTGGAAGTTTTATAATATTCGGTTTTTCTGTTTTAGCTTTAGTAACAGTAGAACTTTGTTCAGGTGATTCTGTAGCCTTTCTTTTCTTATTATTTTTCTTTTCTTTTAATATCCAGTCTGTTTCTCTGGCCACGATTTCTTCTTCCTCTTCCCAAGTAACTGGATTATTGATACTGGATTTTTTTTCTCGCTTTGTGGTTTCAAGGTCATCAATTGATTTCTTAAGTAATCAATTTCTTTCATAGCATACTTCAGTTGTTTCTGCAATTTTTCAATGACCTCTCTTTCTGATATGGGCTCAGTAATCTTACTATCACTATTTGTTACCGGCATACCAGGTCTACTCGCCGACAAATTGATATTTTCTTAATATCTTGACGACCCACACGGGTCGTCCGATATCATTTTCTATTTTTTTTTAATTTGAAAATATTTTATTACCTTTGCTTTTTTCGTTCATACTGCGGCCTCGGTACGGCTAAACCACGTTTGCTGCACAAATGTCTTTCTTGGGCCAGGCGCTGAAAAACACGTATATGCTATCCAATATATCTCAATAAATATTCGCCTCGTCTCGATGTTTACGGGTCAACGGTCGACGTGCGACTTGTAAACGAGGTAGAAATAAACTAAATTATAGAAAACGATAAAACTGCCCTTAAAGGTTCGTAGAATACTGTGGAAATACCCTCTCTACGGTTTTCTGGTAATTCAACATTACCCAGCCCGAAGTCAGGTATATATAATTTCAATGATTCCATGATATAAAGGAAAGGAGGTGCTAAAATGTAATGTGCTAGGCCATTTCTGTTAAAAGGTGTTTTAATAACTACCTAAATGAAATTCAAAAAGAACATTTTCATCAATATTACAAAAATCATGTCGACCTGTGTAATTCTTTCTTGATATAAGCTAATTCGAAAAAAAAATTATGTAATTAAAACGTAGCTAATTATGACCAGATATTAGGCTTGTGTCGATATGATTTTTTTTTATTTTGTTCCCCCGTAGGCATCTTGTCCTAGGATTGTTGATGTTGAAGAATGTTTTTCTATACTTCGACCAAGTGTCCTATATATACTAGGACACTTGGTCGAAGGCTGTTGATAATGAATTATTTTGAGTCCAGATTGGACAAAGTCCCAAACTGGATTATGAAGTGAAGAAACCCATAAAATGTTAAGTTTAAGTTAGAGTGTTAAGAGTTTTGGTCCTGTGCGGAATGAGGGGTGACTCATATCATTTAGTACCATCTATTGACAAAGATTCCCAGCAAACCTGCGAATCCTGTTGCGACATCCGAGTAATGGATGAATATTTGAGGTATGGTCGGATCACATACTCAGTTTGTGTTCCCTATGGGTGAATAATGCTGGGTTATATGATTTGACTAAGTTGCTGTCAACACAGGACGATATGTCTTACGTCCTTTTTACTCGTTCAGTTGCCTTTGTCTATTGATACGAGCCAGGGCGGTTGATTGACTAGAGGCGTCTGATGAATCCAACGCAATAAATTAGGGGGGAGGGGGGCTTGTTTCTTTCAATAAGTTCTTGTGAAATCAGAAAGAGAAGAAAATAACGAGATAATGTTGATTAAAACTGTTGCTAACTTGTTTAGTAAAACTTGCGTCGGGGCCCAAAATCCATTTAACACCAAAGGTTCCAAAATCAAAATTATCAAAAAGGCTCTATCTAGGTAATTTAGGTCGAATCGATATAAAATCATCTCGACAATTTACCATTTTCGTTTGTTTAAAATATTTTTGGACAGTTTGTATAAATATACATTTTAGATCATCCACTTTGTTTATGTTATCGGAATCGTTATTATAAATTTAGATTATTGTGAATAGATCCTCTCGACCAGATACTCTCTTTGATCTTTCTCTGTACCAGTTCTTTGACAATTTGTTTTAAAGTGTTTCTTCGAACATTTACTTAACGAGAAACGCCTCGTTAAGGACCAAATTTAGAAAAATATTTTAACGTCGTTTTATTTGAAAATTTTTATGTTTTTTGTGGTATCCTTTTCATTTGTCTTTGGCTTATTTAACAGAAGTTTTAATTAATATTTTAGTCAAATATAATTTAATTATTTATTCGTGTTCTTTTGAGATCTAGTTAGATGAAGGTAAATGTGTTAATATCTTGAAAAAATTGAATAAATATGAATAATATTTTACAAAAGTTATAATAATTTGCTAACTTAAATTATAGAATACCATCGGCCTGCAGGATGAAATGAAACTTTTTTTGATATTGGACTTTTTCCTTTGGATAAAGGACTCCATCCTGTTTAATACTTTCAGAGCCTTAATAAGTTTTCTTTGGGTTATTGTATTCTGCACTCTTATAAAGGGTGTCCCAACATGTGCTTCTGGATTATCTTTTTAAATAAAAGCAACACTTTTAGAAAAATAACATGCTTGTCTATTTTAAGTGTAGAGACATGGCAGTTATAGTTTAAAAATATTATTTCCCAAATATCCCCCTTGACTGTTTTTACAGATTCTTTAAGTAAAATTGTCAATAACAGTTTGGAACAGTTGCGGTTCAATTTCACCAATAATTTCACTCTTGTTTTGTTTTGAAAGGAAAATAGCCCAAAGGCGTTAAATCAGATCATCTTGGTGGCAAATTAATAATTAAATTTAAATTAATTGATCATCGCTCTGTAACGATCCCTGTTAACGAATTGATAAATCTGGATCTTCATCAACACTGCCAGCAACAGCGGCTATATTTTCTTGGGAACGCACAGTTCTTTGTCTTTTTTTTTGTTTTAATATTGAGCAGCGTGAAATGCGTTCGGAATTTGTAAATAATTCGGCGTATACATATCGAAGTTCAAATTCACGACGTGCTCTATAAGTTTGGAACATTAATTTTGATGACACATTTTGACAATTTGCAATCGTTACTCTGATGTTCCATGGTGATTAGCCAAACTATGAACACACAGACTTACAGACTTGCGAGCAAATTCACATTTAATTTGACAGCGATCTCTATTGGAAGTTCGGGCACACTAAAAAATCATCCTTTACAATCATAGATTTTTACTTCCCCAAATTCTACAAATTTATCTGTTCACATAACCTGTGAGGTGGAAATCAGTTTGTCGGAAAATATAATTTTATTTCAAAATTCTGCATTCTTTCTAACTTTATAAATTTGTGAAATTCTAACACATTCTTCTATCATAAAATGATCCATAATTAAATTGCAGAGTCTCTAGATGACGCATGCGTATAAAATTTCTAAGTCGTTGAAAAACGGCGCTAAATTTAAATCTCGAAGTTCCTTTATAAATACACCCATTCGAACACTGTTTATAAATAAATTTTTTCTGAATAACTATGGCATATGGATGTATAATGAATAATATAAAATGAAAAAAAAAATATGCTGGAAATACAAAAGTGCAATATCCAGCATTTATATGAACCAAATTAATAGTACTCACTGTACTCACTATATAGAATGTCTTCAACACAAAAACTGATACACTTTCCACTTGTTTACTTTTGTATTACTAAAAATGAGGACAAATTATGGGTCTAAAAATTATTGTTTTTCTTATGTTGTGAGGTATTTTTCGTATTATACTTTTATGCGATTTTGTTTTAATTGCAATTTTACTTAAAGTGTTATTATGCTACGAGTTCATCTAGCCCGTCATTTTAGGCTATTATTCAAATTTGAAAAGAGATCTGTTCTTACTATGAAAGAACTACGTTTAAGTATTAGCGGGACGATTGTACATTGTTTCTTCTACTGTTATGAAGATACCGATTGTTTGAAAATTACAGTTCTGCACCAGTAGGAAATTCGGGTCATCTGGTGGAAGTATCCAAGGACCAGATGTACATCTTAAATTTGTTGCAGTAGGAAAAAAGGAAAAAGTGGGTACTTTTTGTTCTTTGAGACATTTTGAGTACAATTTTACCAGTATTTTATATAAATGGTGACTTCCAGTTGTTAGCATTTCAGTAGTTGCACCGTCTTTTCCTGGATGTTTGTCATTTTTCATTAATCCTTTATCACTTCTTGCTATCACATTGCTGTCTGACTTGTAGTGACTTTCATTTATATTATATATATATATATCTATATATATATGTTAGTTCGTAGTGTTTCGCGGATGGAAGAATACGCTAGTCGCTATACGCTATACTATTAGTCCGGGAGTACATCCGATCGTTTGTGTCTCGTTTGTTGGGAACGTGCAGACGTTTCGCCAAGGTCACACTTGGCATTTTCAATGCTTATCTGAAGACTGAAGAAGATCGCATTTAATAATTATTGGTTATAAAGATCAGAAAAACGACATTTTTATTTTGGGAAACTGGTAAGATTGAGAGGAGCTGATATTTTTATCCAATAAAAGTTATATCGTCACATATATTCCAAACATTTAAGAAATGAACCCTTGGCTTGGAAATGGAATCGGGTCCTAAACTTTCAATCAAAAACACTTTGGAAAAGACGAATCCTGAGTAGGATTATGATAAAAAAGCGTGCGTTTCTATCTCCCCCCAAAAACCCCGACTTAATCAAATCAGGACCGATGGTCACAGGAATTCTCTCAAACGTGGCACATTCGCCCAAATCGCAGGCGCTCCATGCGTCGCCAGCGGCAGGATTCTGGGATGGTCGTCGCGAACGTCCTGCAGTCAGTTTACAATCGGCAGCAGGCACGAGCATGTTCTGACACGGTGCTGCGAGTTGTCGGCTTCTGTTTATTCCCCTGAAGTGGCGGAATGATGAAAGAAGGTCAGTATGAAAATTGTTCTGTATGATGCTGATAAAGTTTTTATTGTTTTTGTTGGCGGACAAAGATCTCTGTTAACAGTTTGCGGGCCATTGGTTGATTATGTTTACGTTGTCCTCGTGGATAAGTTTTTGTTTTGATTATCTTTGGGAAGACAAAATATGATAACAGTCTAGTATATATTAAAATATATATTTAGAAATTCTACCTTTTGTATTAAAAGCTACAATTAATAATAACCTACATATATTTAACTAACTATATCATTAATAATTTTCCTATATTAATTTGTATATTATTATTATCGTGTATTCATTGGAACATTATGAAAATATTTTTTATAAAAGTGCCGCTTATTTTAATATAAAGGATAATCGATTCTGATAATTGTTCCGAAAAATATTCCTAATTAAATATATTCAAATCTTCCCACCATTTGTTTGAAAGCCTGGTGCTATCATTGGTTTTATTGGCTTAGAGTACAATGGACAACGTTTAACGTAGGGCTTTCGTTTTTTTTTTAAATTTTTATAATCCATGAACGAAGTACGCAATTTATAATTCACATTCCAGCGATACTCCCCAATGCCATTTTTCCAGTTAATTTTTTTTCTCCGAAAAATATCCTTCAAAAGTACCAAGTCAATTTTTATACTTCTTTGATGGTTATCAGTTATTTTAGTCATTTTCTTTGTATATTTCTTTGTATATCATACAACATTTTCTTATAATTATTTCACTCATTACATTTTTAGAGATCGCAAAAATAATCTTCTAAAAGGCAACAGTTTCAACATTTTATAAAAAATACTCTAGAATATAATAAAAATAAAAATAATTTTCATAATATTTTGAAATGCCCAAACATTTTATTATGCATTATTTTCTTGACTTTTTTTTCATGATTTGTTTTTAAGAATGAAAATAACAAAGGCTAGAGGCTTTAGCGTCAATTGGGCGGGAAAACAAAAAACAGTACCATGAAAAATATATTTTAGTTAATTATTGTTGTGTATACTATGATGGTACTATGTAATAATAATAAAAAACAAATTCCTCTTATATTTTATACAAAAATGTTATAATAAGTAGCACCAAGATTATTATAACACTCTGTAACTCTGCGAAGCATGAACTGCATTAGGTAATCTATATTTTTTATGGCAAATTATCCCATGCATATTGTACACATGGGTGATATGTGTGTGAAGATATGATACTGAATGAAGTGATCTGGACGAGTTTTCAGATACGTTCTAACGACAGGCTGCCATATTTCAATTACATAACGACCAGAATTTAGATTTTTATGGTTAATAAGGGTGATTTACTTTCTAAGAATATAGCGGATCTACACCTCATAATATCGGGAGTTCCTCAAGGCAGCGTTCTTGGTCTAATATTGATTTTAATCTTCACTCAAGGTATGCCCACAGACAAAAATACTCTCACAGCAACTTTCGACCTCTCAATTCATCAAGATCCTACAACAGCTAGCCGTGATTTCCAGAAACGTCTAGATGATGTTGTTAAGTGGACCGAAAAGTTTAAAATAAAACTTAATGAAAACAAGTCATCACACATTACATTTACCACATTAATATTCCAGTGAATTCACGCCCATCACTATGAATAATATCGCTAGAGGTCTAAATCTACCTACTGTAAAGCATCTGATACCTAGCAAGCAATTGTAGTATCAGTATCATTAGTACTCCATTTTTCATAAATGGACTACTACGTTCTTAGGTTGTTCTTAATCGCAAATCTTACCTCACCATCAGAAATAAGCTGTTGGCCTATTACTCCTTCATAAAACCTGTATGGACATATGACATTAGGCTTTTAGGCACCGTTACCAAAATCAACCTCTCAATTTTGAAAAGATTTCAATCTGTACGATTGATTACATTGATTACAATCAAGTATTACGCGCCATTGTTGATGCTTCTTAGTTTATTAGTAACGCTGACATCTGAGACGATTTGGAAGTATCCTTCATAAATGATGTGATATAAAATGTCAGCAGAAATCATATCTAATGCCTGGAAAGCCACTCAAATGCCCTGGCTATAAATTTGCTTGGCAATAGCCTGAAAGTTGAAACAAAAAGTGTTACCTGATTTACCAGACTGAAACACAAGAAAGAGTCATATATTGTATATACACTTATGTGTGTATGTAATAAAATTTTGTATACAAATCTTATTAATCAAGATAGAGAACATTTTATGAAATGTCAGTTTTTAGTACCTCAAATTAACTACTTTACTAAAACAAATAGAATTCTATTCCAGATCCTATTTCTTCTTATCTTAGTTCGACACCATTCCTCTTGGGATAGATGAATGGACGAATCTTCTAAGATGACTAGAATCCATTGCAATGTGAAATAGTAATGTCCAATTTTTTCGTTATTCCACGCAAATTTAAATCTGGTTCTTTTCAAATTCGGATAAACGGATCTTGAAACAACGTGGTGCACCAACTAGTAGCATTTTAGCATTAAAAAAAACTAGAATATAACTTAGTAGCATACGAAAATTATCTCACAACATAATTAAAAATATTTTTTTTAAATCGTGTTTAACTGCCACATTTTTTTCAATCGCATAAGGCTAAATAAGCAAAAAATGTATCAGTTTACATATCAGGTTATGTTATACAGTAAGTATATTTCCAGTTTAATTTAAATATGTACGCTGGATGTTGCATTTTTTGTTCCTCAGCATATTTTAGCGATATATTGCTAGTTACTTAACCATAACCATGACCATTTTAAAAATTGTTAATGGAAACATTATTTTTTTATAAGCCATGTATAACTTTGCTATAAACGGTTATCATTTAAGCCCAAATACAATTAATACGTTACGTATGACTACAATTTTTACAATACAATACAACTCAAAATGCTTAGTCTCAACAGCGCA
Organism: Cosmopolites sordidus; assembly: GCA_031761425.1. Lineage (NCBI taxonomy): Eukaryota > Metazoa > Arthropoda > Insecta > Coleoptera > Curculionidae > Cosmopolites > Cosmopolites sordidus. The sequence continues at coordinate 55,062 of JARFXV010001687.1, read as the reverse complement.
AAGTGAACTGTAATCAATACATTCCATCAATCACACCAAATATTTTTCCTTATTGTAGCTGATTCTTTGTTTACAGTTTTGACTGTTATGATTATCCTCTCATTTTTAAATTAAAACAAATTTTCTTTCTATTTTCATCAATATGCTAGTCATATTTTTGACAACTAAAGTTTTACTTATCATTTATATTACTAATGGATTATTCTAAGAAGTATAGTTTAACTTTATCAACAGTTAAAATTAGTTTTTCTGGTAAAGCTTTAAGCAAAGGCAAGACAAAGCTGTAGATGCCCCCAAAATTATAGCGCAATAACAGTGCACTAATGATGATGGCTGTCAACTCGATATGAGTATGACCTGAACCATGGCTATTAATGTTACTGAGCCACTGTTGAACAAAACATAGTGCACTAATGTTGATGGCTGTCAACTTAATATGAGTATAACTTGAACCGTGGCTATTAATTTTACTGAGTCATTGTTGAACAATTATGGGTTTTATGGTTGCTTAAATAACCCAGCTTACATCTGTATGATCTTCCGCATACTGGAAAATTAAGGTCAGAAGAATACATATTTGGTACACCCGGTCCAGCCGGTTTGGCTTTTTACTACCGCCTTTTTGACGTCTTTTTGGAGCTCCAAAACTTCATTTCTTGTTCTTTAATTCGCCACAGGGGATCTGCTTTGGCATCTTAGTATCCTGCTTCCTATAGCGATGATCTAATCATCTCAGCTGAGCTTTTATAATCTGGATTGCTATGCTTAAACTCTTTCAAATACCTCTATATTGGTTTGATAGTCTTACTATTTTACTTTCAAGCTATTCAGCCTTGATGAAATCTCTCGAATTATTTTATTTGTTTCCGATACAGGACCCATAACTCAACTCCATACAGAAGAGTGGGAATTATTATAACACTGTAAAGAATGAATTTAGTGTGTTCTTTTAAGTGTCGGTTATTAAACACTCTTCTTACTAGACGTTCAAAATTGGCACCAGCACACTTTATTCTATATGTAACCTCTTTTTGCATGTCGGTAGAGTAGGAAATTTGACTTTCCAAATACGGGAAGCACGCTACTTTTTCTAGTGGTTGGCCATTATTAACAATATTAGCTCTTTTCATTTGGAGCAGTTTGTTGCAATATTTTGGTTTTTTATGCACCGCCATCCGCATATTACGATGCTAACCGCTTTGGTTTTTGATTTGGCTTCAGATCGTGCTAGCTTGAATTTCATCAACTGAATGCGGTCATCTGTTTTTGCTGCAATAAACAGAGAAAAGCTGCACTAATAGAAATTGTGCACTAATAGAAAATATATAACATAACTGGTTTTGGTTCTGGTAATTTTCAACGCATCACTCTTTGGTCGACTAAACTAGATTTATAATGATAAATTATGTACATTAATTAACGTCGGTCTTCAAATAATTGGACATGAGCTTACTGACAATCTCAAGTCAAGGAAAACAACCATTGAAAGAGTTGAGAATGATTTGATTTGGTCAGATTTGAAATATAACTTTATCAGTTTCCTCTTTTAATTCCTCTAAATTCTGAAAAAGAGGAATCTTTCACTTATCAGAAGTATAGAAGAAGTTACATACTTGTATATCCAAATTATGTATTTGCAGTTGATTTGTTTGTGTGAAACAAAATTATATACAAAATTGTAAATAATATATAATGAAATAAATAAAATTTATTTTAAACGATTCTTTAAATTTAAATGTATTAGATACCGAAACTTTTTTTTGGATGCTCGGTGGTTGCACTGATAATAGCAGCAATGATTACCAAATAGCGTTAACATCTATACCCCGTCCTTATTCTTGTGCCTTATTTAAAATATCGTATGTTATTACCCGCTTTAACTTCACGGGTGATCCATTGTTCTTTGTCACGATACACTATACTTTAGCGATTCACTAAAGATTACAAAAACCACTTAACGCCCCTATTCAATAGCTATGCTTGGTGGCGTTTGCAGGCCAATCAAGAAAAAATGCAGGTGCATCTTTTATTAGAAAATGTTCTGTAATTAAAACTAGATTACTGGCAGCAGAGATCACCATATCTGGATTGCAAAAATTATTTTTTTTATACTTCAAATTGGATGAATCATTAAAATGGTGTCCTTAAATCTAGCATTCTATATATAAAGGATGCAGTTTATACAATTTAATGTATAATTTACGACAAAAAATCAATGTCCTGATATATCAAATTCTATAGTTTGTTCTAGAGTTATTCCAACCGAATTTTTTTAAAAGCTTCATACATTTCAGATAAATTCCTGCGTATGGCTCTTAACGCATTCTGGCCCATTAAAAACAAGTAGATATATCGGGAAGCTAAATTGCCTCCAGTTTTTGCTGGTAAAAAAATCCACTTGTTGGGCAAATACCAGTACCCCTACTCTAGTCACAGCGTGAAACATTGGCAACATTCTGGGTCAACTCAATAAATCACGTATAAAAACTTGAGTTAGCCTTGAGAAAAATATGTTTCTGCTCTCAAACGTGTATGAGAGCCATCGAAATTCATAATTTTCAAGTTTTGTGATTTCTTTGACTTTCATCCTATATCAATTAATTAGCTCATAGAACAATCAGTGAAAAGTAGACGTGAAAACTATCAAATTCGCTGAAGCATACAAAATCACTTGTCCGTGATTAAAGTAAACAAAGGACTGAAGGGAATTAACCCTTTGTGATTATTTAGACTATTTTTATATTTAGCTTTTTCGATTCTTCTGAATGTATCAATAACCCATTACCTTTGACATTTTTAAGTCATTTTAATTTGCTTAAATCGAGTTAGATGTCCTTGATTTCTCGTTTAAATGAATCCCCAACTCTTCTTTCTTTAGGATTACCCAATAACTGTTGAAATTTATTATTGGAGTGTGTATATATATTAGACTATTAATCTGGGAGTACATCCGATCGTTTGTTGGGAACGTGCAGATGTTTCACCAAGATCACACTTGGCATTCTCAATGCAATAAATGCCAAGTGTGACCTTGGCGAAACGTCTGCACTTTCCCAACAAACGGGACACAAATGATCCGATGTACTCCCGGACTAATAGTCTAATGTATTCTTCCATCCGCGAAACACTACGAAGTAACATTTATATAGTTGGAATATATATAAATATAAATATAAATATGTATATATATATATATATATATATATATATATATATATATATATATAAATAATATATATATATATATATATATATATATATATATATATATATATATATATATATATATATAAATAAATATATATAAATATAAATATATATATATATATATATATATATATATATATATATATATATATATATATATATATATATATAAATATATATAAAATAATATATAATATAATATATAATAAAATAAATATATATAATATATATAAATAAATATATATAAATATAAATATATATATATATATATATATATATATATATATATATATATATATATATATATATATATATATATATATATATATTTTATATTAATATTTTATAAGTCCACATGTAAACTGGGGTTCATGTGATTGATGCATATTTTTCTAGAAAGATGGATATTGAATTATCTATCTAAAATTCTACTAAATTTTCAAAGAAACTAAAACGTTAAACTTTTTTGTTCTTTATAATGGTATGTTTTTTTTTCTAAAAATATAAAATTCCAACCTATCTTTAATTATGACTAAACTATCCAACAATTGTAAGACCATTAGTTCCAAGTTCATGTGTAAACTTTATTGATGAACTCTACAGTTTAATTTTAATAAGAATGCTTTAATTCATTCTGTGCTGGTATTAACACAGCAAATATGTCATCTACACCTTGCTGAAATGTCGTTTTCGAACCTATTCATAAAGAATTGGCAATAAAAGTAGTCAGCGGATTACCCATTGCTTTCTGTTGTTTCTGTTTTAATAGTGTATATATGTATACATCAAAATATGAGTGACATTCTTATTTAGTTATTATTTTCCGAACGAACCGAAAATACATACGAATCGTATTTAATGATGCTTTTAGGATATAGTTAAAAGTGGTAATATTTCCGCTATAGAACTGTAGAAAACTATAACTGTAAAAGTTGCTAGTGCTTATTTAGAGATAATGGTGAAATAGGAACGTTAAATGTCGAGGTTCAAAACTAATAGCTGAGTTAAATTGCTTATAAATCTGGATAAGGATTATGTTCGTATTTTTTTTTTGCTTATAAACTTGGTTAAACCAACTTCATCGCAAAATCCATTTTTCAGTAGATGCATATAAGATAATAACAATTAAATAACATTTCCTATGAATGTAAAAATTTTTACTTTAATACATACAGAAAATTGTATTAAATTATTATTAGAATCTGATATGAAGAGAAGGCAATCTGTATTTCGAAACTTGAGTTGTTGGTGACAGCTATAGAAATTTAACTGTTCTGGGGTCTTATCTTGGTGAAACATAAACATAATTTTTATATATGTATATATATATATATATATATATATATATATATATATATATATATATATATATATATATATATATATATAAATATATATATATATATATATATATATATATATATATATATATATATATATATATATAAAAGGAATTCCTATATATATATATATATATATATATATATATATATATATATATATATAGGAAATTCACCCGCGCACCGCATTGGGTGCTCTATCATTCCTTCATCAGCAATTCAAAGCGCCAGAAAGTTTCTCCGAAGACTGGTTCGTGGCCTTAAGCCGTCATCAGCTGAGCTGAAGCTGAACACCTGGAGAGCGAATGAAGGAACGGTTAAAGCCATGACCATATAAATCGGCCATGTCGAATGGCGGCGGCAATCACATGCAACTCTACCATCCTGCGGTTAACATTACAATAAAATTATTAAATTTGGCGAGTGTTGTAAACTTTGGGCGCTGAAACGAACCGTGTATTTCCAATTTTAAAATTTCATTTAAGGGCGCGATATAATGGTAAAAATAGTGCGATATAATGGTAAAAATAATTAATAAAAATATTTTTTTGCGTATTTTTTTCTACATTAATTACGGATTATAAAACCTTGACTCTTTTGTGTAAAACAGGTACACTAAAATCGCTTCGATGGGATTGCTTTGTTTTCTAATAGACGATTTCCTAATAGAAGGTTACCTTCAAAACTAGATTTTATTCGAATTCACCAGAACTTTAGAAACTTTACACTTAAAAGGGATCAGCGAAAGGCGAAATGGTAGATTTAGAAAACAAATTTTGGCTGAATTCAACAACAATGATAAATTAAGCGTCAGAAGAGCTGTTCAACCGCTTCGCTGTCAAGCTATTCAAATGTCTAAAAAAAATTTTAAGAAAGGGCCACAGGAAACCTATTTGCCTTTAGTCAATCCAAAATCTTCAACCAGGTGATGCTGAAAGGAGAATGAATTTTTGTAATTGTTATAAAATGCGGAGCAAGTAATATTAAAAATAAAATCATTTAGACTAAAACTACATTTTCGCGCAGTGGATCGGTGAACATTCAAAATTTAAGAACCTGGTCGCCTCACATAATCCGCCCTATGGCTTCGGTGTCATTAGCGCCCGGTGTCATTAACGGGACTCTTTCTGGGCCTCACATTTTTCCACCACGATTAAATGGAGCACTATTTGATACATAATTTTGATGATTTTTTAATATATAATTTTTTCGAATATCTCGAAGATATTCCGCTTAATTTAAGGAATGAATGCTGATTTCAAATGGATGGTGCTTCAGCACATTATGCTGCTAAAAATTGTATGTGGCTAAATAATGACGTTCCTGAACGATAAATCAGTCGGTATGGGCCAGTATCATGGCCATCTTGTTCACCGAACCTGACTCCTCTTGATTTTTGTCGTCTGGGGATACTTCAAGGCGTGTGAAGATTTGCGGACTAATCCAAATTTTATTAGAGATGTGTTGAAGTTGCCGGAAGCCACTTTGAACAACACTAATAATTTGTAATTCATCTTAATTATAAACTTTATCTAATAAAAATAAATAAGATTTTAAACTGTAATAACGTTCTTAAAATTTCTGTTTTTTTATTTTGATGCGCTTTATTTTATTATATTATTATGTTTTAGTGTTGCTCACGAAAAGTTTAAAAGCGATTTACTGGAAAACGATGTATTCTATTGAGGCGAATTAACAGTACTTCTTTTACGTAAATAAGTCTGGTATTTCACACTCTTGAATGAAAATGTAAAAAAATACGTAAAAATAATTGGGCAATTATTTCCTTGAACCTCTTTTTATGTTACGCCCCGGATTGGACTTTTTAAATTTTAAATACACAGTTCGTTTCTCAGGCCAAACACTCACCAATTTTCATAATTTTATTGTAAACGGTATCGGAAATATTTGTGAAAACCGTCTTCATGATGCCCCAAGTCAAGAGAAAGTTAAGGTTTTAAGTGGGTTTTGGAAAAAAATAATAACTTTCATAAGCTCATGATGGGATTCTACGGTGAACAATTGGAGGGAGAATCATTTCACTACACATACATTTTTTTTCATCTAGCATTTGCTAGTTAAAGAGGTGTTAAGAGGTGAATTAAACTTATCTAAAAAAAACCACTGGTAATTAAGGCTTTAAATGGGTTTTTAATTTGGGGAAACAGAAAGAAATTGCAGGTGCTCAAGTTCGGTTGTAACGCGAAGAGAATCAGTCTACTGTATATAATATTTCTTTATCTTAGATTTATACATCAGACATTTTTTAGAATAAGATGATGCTTTTGGGTTCCGTACCCTCATTCAAAAGTCATCATTCATTGTTTGAAATTACAATGTTATGGAGTTGTAGTTTGCGGAAGAAGGTAAAATTTTTCTTTGAGAATTATATTTTACTTTTTGATCGATAAACTAAATGAATCGAATTGAATCATGATTTTGTGGAATGAAATAGTATTACGTTGAAAACAATTCCGATTATCAATATCCGTTAGGATATTGGATTTATAACAAAATTTATTAGATGATTTCTTCCCTTTTGTATCGTTCCTTTTGTTTTTTTTTATCTGATGAGTAATACCTTTTATAACATATATACGTTTTCTAGATAAATGAAATCCTACGTTTTTCTAAAATAGAAAATTACATACTGGCATCAGTGGAGAATCTGTTACAATTCTAAGTTATTACTTTTCTTTAAATTGTTCCAGCTGAACTAATTTCCAATAAAACTGTCGAAAACCTTGAACCTAATTGATGTTTTTTGGGTATGTTTAGAAGTTGCCTGAGTTACCGTAAAATAAAAAAAAAATGGCTTAAATTACATTTAATAAATTAAGTTGAGTTATTTCATTGTGAAATGACTGTTACTGATTGGGATTGAATTTTATTAATTGGAACAGGCAACCAAGAAAGTTCACGTGGTTTTAACTATTAAAAAAAAACTGGGACATTTATTTGAATCAGTGAGTTCAAAAACAGTACCAGTTCAAAAATCCCATTTTGAAAAAATCAACAATGAAAGTTTTAATATTCTGATATACGAAATTCGTGAACTTGGGAGTCCAAGTCATCCACATCAATAGATATGCCCTTCTATATTTATTGATGCAAAATTTTGCAAAACGAAAATAAGAAGCTCTGGAGTTGTACTGTTTTTCATCTCATCAATTGACTAGTGTTTAAAATAAAATTAAACAGTTTTACAAGTTACAAGAACTTATAAAAATAATTAAAATAGACTTTAAAACATATTGAAATTATATACTTAATCATTAACAATTACATTTTATTATGAACCTTCATCATCATGTTCTTCAGGGAACGAAGTTGTTTTTCACATGGAATATATCACAGCTATTTTATTATATCAGCATTTTTTTCATTAATTGCTACAGGCTCTGTTGGCAGGAATTCTTTGATTAGCTTTGGATTTAGTCACCTTAAAAGTTTAATATGCTAAAGCTTCAATATACTCGTAGATTTTTACATACCCAGGAAGGAGTTCATCGTAATTAAACATTGTGTAGCTAGATATTGCAAACGTTTCCTTCATTCCAACATTGTTTATGGGTTTTGAGGTTTTTTTGGCATTTAGATGGCCACCAATCTTTGAAGTTTATAATATCCTGATGTGTTATCATTTTTACCGTAAACGACCTTATTAACTTTTTTCTACTTTCTTGAATAATTTTTTCGTACTCAGAGGGTAGGTAAACTCGTACTCTGAGGGGGTAGCACATCTTCTTGTTGCTCTTTTTATGGTTCCAAAATCACGATCACTCGGCAAAAATGAGTGACCGCGTACTGGGAAGTAATGGTAGATCTTGTCAAAACGTTTAGTTGCATGCAGACCCATTAAAAATCTCACCATTGTAATATTCCGGTTTTGACCAGGGCAGGAATCAGAAAAAAGGTGTAACTCTTAAACTTCAAGTGAGATTTTTGTTTGTATGTAATGGTAAATGAAGCTACAGACTTCATTTGATCCTTTATGAACCTCTCTGTCATGGTATACCTTCCGGTTGTGAATTTCAAATACGTTCACCTATAGCCGTCTGTTGTAAAATACTTCCTGTACGGCAATGTGTGGTAAAGGCAAGTTAGTAACAAGCAAGTATGTAGCTTAGTTACATCTCTTATTTTATTGTAGAACTTGTTTGCACATCTCTTATGGACCATCAACTCTGCTGCAGCAACTCTTAGTATTATCATTAAGGTTTTTGCTCCAAGATTTCCACAAGTTGCACAAACATCAACCTGGGGGTCGTCCAAATTTTCAATTATAATGTTTTTTAAAATATTTCAGATATTATTCATATTTAATAACACCTTCCAGATCAGGAATGTTTTTAATGAAAAGTATATGCACTCTCTTAACATTCAATGCACTTGAAAGATATTTTACTACTAAGTAGCAGTACTACAGTGAAAGTAGTATACTGTGCGATTTGTAGTGGAAATGACCAATGTATTTTATTTTAATCAGTTTGTCATCATCAATAGCTCGAGGCTTTCCCCTCAAATCTTCAGGCTATTTTCCAGACAAGAGAATAGTCGTCAGTCGCTGTATCTGACCTGCTCTACCTGTGAGTAATGTTGTGCAAACTCATGTAAGCTATTTTACAAGCAGAAACCCGATCACTTACTTTCATGACAAAATAGAAAAAATGACTCGCCCTTACATTCGGACTATTACCCTCTTTCTGATTAGAACGAGGTCTACGTCATTATACATGTATACATTAGTGATAATCTTCAATTTTTCACTGGTTAAAAATTTAGTTATACATTTATGTTTACAAGAATAATCTGCTCCAGTACGTTTAGCTTAAACTACTTTACCTTTACTATTAATGTAGGATGCATCGTTCAGGCCAGCAATTTTATTTTATTTTTTTACCTATGTTTCGGGTTGAGCTTTTCGTATCTTTCCTCTGTTTGATTCTTCGTCACTGCTTTCTTCCTGTAGAGGTTATAGACCACTCGTTGTAACTGACTACAGCACTAATAATAAAGCACTAAAGATAAATATAAAAAAGAATGATGAAATATCAGCAACTGCAAACAAACAAAATGCGCATGTTAAAACTAATGACAAATGCTTGTAAGGTGGTGCACCGATGCGTGGAAGAACAGTACTAGTCCTTGACTTGTATTGTTTTTCGACTCATTGGACGCCTAGACTGGCTGAATCACCAGTACATTTTCGTCAACTTGTACTGTTTTTAGTTTCAACTCATTCTTCTTTATATATAAAGCAGTTTATATAACATAAAATAAATAATAATTTTATATATTACATAAAATAAAAATTGCCAAATTTGGATTTGTACTGTTTTTGAACTCACTGATTCATTTGTTAGAGGAGTATTGCGATAATAAGAATTCCGGAAAATAAGTAAAATTTCATTCCCCGAGTTGCTGGCGCAGTTTTTTTCCTGAGTCTCTTTTGTGGAATATTTTGCAAGAATATTATACTAAACTCAAAGAAATTTATGATTGTTAATTTTCTTGACGTTCGTTTCGTTAACCATATTAGCATCATCAAGAGATAATTCAATCTAATTTTAGAACTAGACTATGTTCTAGTTATATGGCAACCGTGCCTAATGAAGCGTATAAAAAGCATGAACCGTGGAGGTAACCAAACATTATATTGTTCAATATAATATGTTGTATAATTCAAAAAGTTGGCTCATAGGTCCTTTATTTCAGTTTATTGTTTCTAACATTTTGTTATTTGAATGGTTCTATATGCATCCAAAGCATATTACTTACACTTTTAACAAGTCTAAGTTACTAATATTTATTTTGTGGTCACGCTCGAGTTTATGTTAGGCATCACAAGATGTTTCATTTCTCCATATTTTTTTCATATCTAATATGGGCAATATGTTTTTTTTTTTATCTGGTTAATATGGATCACAATATACTTTCAATCACAATCTTGACAACTAATTTCGTAAATCTCCGCTTTTCCATGTAGATTTATTTTATCCTTTGGATTACCCAGGACTTTTCTTACCAAATTATATGGTTTGTGGACTAGTTTAGTATCCACATTTTTCAAAATCTTACCTAACCGTGGTATTACTGGAGAATCACATAGTATTACCATGAATTTGTTTTATTCTGTTTCTTTTGAAAACTAAAGATTCTTTTAATAAATTGCCAAATTTATGTTTTTTTAATTAATCTATCTAGAACGTTCTTATTATGTATAATTCACTTCGGCCACCTCCCTAGTCAATTTGAATTCCTTGTTATAACTATCTTGGTTTAAAAGAAAATTAATTAATCTATCTGCCATAAAGTTTAAATTAGACACTTTGTTATGGAAGCTATGATTTCAATGATTAGAAATGTATTTCGAAGTAGTGGTATTTTTCCTAAAGATATTAAAAGCTAACATATGTTTATTCTTCCTACTCACTAAAAATGACAATATATCATTGTCTTTCATAATTAGTGTTACGACACATACATTTTTCGTGACAAATAAGGAAATGGTTCAAAATTTATCTATTTGTACAGCATGCATTTATAGAAGAAGTAATTGGAATCAATTTGCTTAATGTCTGGAAATTTCCTAATGGTAACAAACTAATGAAAAGTATACAAACATCGTTTTATAATATATTCTCAGTAAATCGTTATAAAATGTTATACAAGGTTAATTCGCGAAATGAAATATTGCGACTAAAACGGAAGAAAAAACATTTTGTTTTTCAACATAATCTGGTGTGATGAAAGGGTTTTTTGTGGTCCTGCCAGCTACTTATTCACATCAGCTATTACATCTTCGTTATCAGACAAATGACTTTCCCGTTCTTTCTTCTTCTTTTATATAGGCCCCATTTTGCCTGTTTTTCTTCAGTACGTCCTTATTAGGTTTTCCTTCCATTATTTTCGTAGTATCTCGCTATACTAATGACCCTATTGCGATACTCTGATCTCCTTTTCATCTATTCATTTATACTCGCTACTTTACATAGCTTTCGTATGTCTTGATTTCTGATTCGGCTCTGCTGCAGGAAAATTTGACCCAAAGATTTTTATTTATATGCAAGAACTAAAGTCTATAAACTAAACATCGAAGATTTGCCAATTTAGGCAAATCATCTTCAATTATGAGGAACATTTTCACTTCAATGGAAATGTTAGTAAGCAAAACTGCCGTATTTGGGGTGATAAAAATCCGTGCTAATGAAAGCTGGTAAATATGATAAAGGCCTGTTATGCAATTAATCAAGGTACTTAACATGAAGATTTATAAGAAGCAAAATTTTCAGAAAACTGTTCTTGAGAGAGAACGAAAATTCTGATAATCAGTTTGTACAAATACTTCGAAATACATCATACAAAATATATTAAGAGGGCTAGGACAAATAAGGGGATAATAGGACTTGGGCGTTAAATTGAATTAGATATGTTGACATTTAAAAATTGGGATGAGGGTATTGGTTTCCAGGTCACTGTAAAAAAAATATTGAGTTTCGAATTATTTTGGATGGACTTAGCTTCGTGCTTCGTGAAAATAATTAAATTTTGAGGTTGAATATATATTCGGTTAAATAAAAATATGGATTTTTTAATAAAATACAAAATAATAGTTTTAATCCAGATTTACGTTTCGCCTTCAAAATAGGACACCTTTGATTCAATATACCTATGATAACGAATAATCCAGTTGTCGAAATATTTTTTATAGTTACTTTTAACTCACTTCCAACTCAACTCACTCAAATATTTCTTATTGTCATTTCTTAGAGTAACGTTGAATATACATGGTAACCAAATCAGATTTACTTTTCGCCTTCAAATTTTGATACAATACACTTATATCAGCACATAATCCAGTTGTCGAAACATTTCTTATAGTCACTTTCCGATATGATTTTTAGCTTCTTCTGTTCATTTGGTTTTATGGCTTCAATGGGCTAAAGTTGTTTTCGACGAAGTACTAATTTGAGTTTGGGGATTAAAAAAATTCACATGGGATTAAATCTGGTGAATACTGTGCTTGATTTGAGTGAAAAATTCAAGTACAAGACCCGATGGATGTGACGGCGCATTATCATAGTACAAACTCCCATAATTATTTTTCCACTAATCTGGTATTTTTCAGATAATATTATTTTTGCTTTCTTGTAGGGGATACTGAGTGATCAGCATCATACTAGTTCAAGAAAATCGTTAACATGACTATAATTTTACATCGGTTTGGTGCACTTTTTCGGCTTCGATTCCTCTATTCCAAAGCTTGTTGGCTGTTTTGTATGTTAAATTCAAAAAACCATCCTGTCAGGTGACTTGCAGTGCGCGTTCTTCAGCATTTTCGATGATTAGGTATAGGAAATTTCATTAGAAACACAAAATTTAAGGCAAACTTTCCTTGTCAATAATGTTTTTCCTTTTTTATGCGCTTTTAAATGAAAAATTAAAACTGTTTAACTGTCTATATTGATAGATCATGGAAATTAGTAGAAATTTTTTTGTTAATTATATTAAAAAAACTGCTAGTTTTTAATTTTTTACGAAGTTTCTCTCTTATTTTATTTCTGGTACACTCCTTAATCACACAGGTTTAACAAGCTTCTATAAGCTACACCATAGAATTCTGGCAAGAAAAACAGTAACTTTTTTAGTTTCCTACCTGATAACAGTATTAAAACAAGTTAAAATTGTATTTTGCGTTATTAAAACATTGTTGATTTAAATAAGTTAAATGTAATTTTATGTAGAGGTCTCGAACTTTTGTGCAGCAATGTAGCAGTGTACGTATTTATGGTGTATAAATTGCCATTTCCATAAATTAAATCCCTTAAAAGCGTCGGATGAGTAAAACAAAGGACGTTAATAGCGACTATTTAGAGTAAAATTTTAATACTTGTGAATTCTGAAGCCTGCATTGTATTAAGTCAAAAGAGTGGAATTTATAATTCACTTGTGTAACATCAAATTTTACTGGTTTATTCCAGCGATTATTAGTTAATTTCTTTGACGATTAAATGACGCAATTTTCAGGCACAATACACGTTTTGCAATTGTATATTTCCCATTTCAAGTGTTTCTGAAATGATTATCTTTAAATTAGAATGTTCGTTAAAATTAATTTTCTTAGAATGTTACGAAGATAAAATGAACAATCCAATTCTTTCCCATTCTTACTTACTTACTTTCCGTGTCCGGTCAAACAATACTCTTTCAGTGAATTGCAGCCGATACAGTTTTGTCATTCGCTAACCTAATGTAATCCATCGTGCAGGGTTGGTCTATATTCACACAAGTCAGAAGGTGTTGGGGGTCCTGGACAGCGCCACACTCATACAGGACATCCGATCCATTCGGTAGTAGTCCCAATTTCTAAAAAAAATGGTCTTGCATCGTGGTACGCCCATTCTCAGTCGATTAAGTGTTTTTCACACTGCGTAAGGTTGTTCGCTGCCTGGTGGCAGCCCCTCCTTGACCTGCTGGTTCGGATGGTTTAGCTGGTTTTTCCATCTTACAATACAGTCTGTCGCTGGTGTCCTTTCCAAGGTTCGTGTCCTCCTCAAAGCAGTTTCTGGATTTTAGTCGCTGTGGAGTTGGTTGATGTCAGCCCGTGTAGTAGATGCCAGGAATCTTCTCCTGTTTTACTTTCTCTTCGTCTGCAGCGACCCCTCAACACATATTGGGCGGCGCAATGACGGTTAACGGATATAGGTTTCCTGTTGGGGTCGGTCTTAGACGTCCCGTTATGATACGTGTGGTCTCGTTCAGTGCGATGTCCACCTGCTTTGCATATATTGGCTCACTCTAGACTGCTGCCGCATATCTGTTCACGAAGTGATGCTTGTAGGTCAGGATGCGATCTATTGTGACTCCCAGGTATTTTGGTGTTGGGGAATGCTGGAGTCGTTTACCTCTCCAATCGATCGCCAACTCCCTGTTGGCGTTTTTGGCGTTGATGTGAAAAGCGCAGACTTGCGTTTTACTTGTGTTGGGTTTTAAGATTGGAAACCTGCTCGTCATTTGTGTAAATGCTATAGAGAAGTGGTGGCAGTACGTTTCCCTAGGCTTCCGTTCTGCTGATTCCTCCATCTGCTGTTCCCTCCTTAAAGGCCGCTGACGTAAAATCTTCTGTATGGAGTATGATTCTGATCATTGACGTTAGTTTGTAGACTCTTTGAAGGTCGTATGCTTTCATGAGCAGTCTTCTATGATTTCCGGTATTAAAAGCGGCGGTTAGGTCTATAAAAACTGATTCGGTAATCTTTCGGTATTCGAAACGGACTGCATTGTGTTGGGTTACGTTCAAAATTTGGTCGCAGCATGATTTTCCCGGTTTGAAGCCAATGTGCTTCCAAAACGCCAGCAATGCGGTTAAGTATCATGCGCTATTTAGCACATCAGTGACCCAAGGCAAATCTGTTTGAGGGAATTTGCCACCTCTCCAGGTTTCAGTAGCGCAACGACATTCGCCTTTTTCCACATTTTCGGATATGCATACTTTGGTCGCAGTCGTTGATCAGATTCAGCAACCATTTGAGTGTTTGGTAGCCGAAGTTTTGAATAGCCTTTCCGATTGATGACTTGTTATCGCAAAAGTTAGTGTATTTCTGAAAGAAGATTCTTTTTTATTAGTGCTCCATGAATTTCAAGCCGATATATGATTTCGTTTTTAGTTAGTTTTAGTTTTGTTTTTATGTTTTATGGGTGTTTTGCTTCTTCATATTTCATTGTTTTTCGTAGTTAGTTGATTGAATTTCAATGTGTTCAAGTGAAGCCCTTTTGGAAGGCATACAGAAGTTGGAAAATTATTGGGCCAAGTTTATGGAACTAAAAGGAGACTACGCTGAAAAATAAATCGATTTTCGATTTAAAAAAAGCAAGATTTTACTTAAAGAGTCTGACGGAGTCTGTTCTGATAAAGTGACTTTTATCAGAGTTGGCAAATTTATATATATATATATATATATATATATATATATATATATATATATATATATATATATATATATATATATATATATATATATATATATATATATAGCTATATATATATATATATATATATATATATATATATATATATATATATATATATATAGCAAATTTCAATAAAATTCAGATTCACTGTGCATTTTAACTTTATGGTATTATCGGTTATAATAATTCTGATTTGCAAAGTAAAGGGTGGGGCAAGTTTTACGCTATCATTTTGATGGTTTGTCAGAGTTTGGTTTGAAGTAGTCTGTAGTGTAGACGTGCAAGTTTTATTATGGATGAAAAGGCAAGTTGTTGTAATTTACAACTAAAAAAAAATTATTTATCGGAACCCAAAGTGAACTTAGGCGAAAATGTCTTAAACGTCCGGCATCTCATAAAACGACAATATATGGCTTATTCGGGCAATTTCAAGAATTCAGAATAGTTGAGAATAGACACCGCATCAGAGGTCCAAGAACAGTGCAAAGCGCTGCAATTATTGTGGAAGTAGTGTGGAAGAGTCTTCAGAAACGTCGGTCGTTTCCCAATTGTGCACCACGTCGACGACGTGGTGCACAATTGGGAATTTCTCCATGTAGTTTGCGCCGTATTATGAGAAGTTACTTGCACATGTTTCTCTATTAGATTGAAGTGGTTGTTTTATCTACACACAATAATAAGCGATTAGAATGCCGTAATGCCATCATAAACCAAATTGACAATTTTCAAGCAAAATTAATTTGCTGACTCCAGATTATTTTTAATGAGGGTTTTTAAAGGAAAAGTTTTCCATAAAAACCATAGAGATACTCAATGACAACATCTGTGTTGAAATTGCTGTATGAACACCAGATATGTTAACAGAAGTTATAGAGAATGTGTTAGAAAAGGCACAAAGTTGCATTGCTGCTAATGGCTCACATTTGATTGACATACATTTTATAAATTAATTATAGATCTTTTCAATAATATATTATATAAAAAAAATGGTAGGCAGTAATGGGGACTGCCGACAGAAGTAAAAATGTGAAATTTTGGATTAACTGTATTTTTTTGAATTTTTCAATTAATTAGTGTCCAACACGCGCATGATTCAGTCGCGTATATATAATATATTAGTGTATATGCGTAAACATGTACACATGCCACCGCGCGTCGCCAGTCTGGTGCAAGACGTCACTAGCATGTCGGGGACGCGAACACATAAGGTTTGCCCCTACCAAAAATCGCTCAACGCGGTTAAAGAAGTTTTCACTTCAAAAGTGTATCTTGTTTCTTTTAAAACTTTAATAAATAATTTAAATGGCAGCGTAATACTAGCCCCACCTTTTTTAATCACTATAGAATGCGTTACAGAATTTCCAGAGCTTCAAATTCCACTAAAGTTGGGTAGACTGTCCAAATATCTATACTGGAACCAGGATTCGAACCCGAGAGCATTAGATTGCCAGGCGCGTGACTATCTCAACTAACCACCGTGGTCGGTAGATTTGAATTTTCATAATGACTTTTTATTAAGCACTTCACATCGTCTATTCGTTAACAGATTCGTTAGAACAAATACGTTGATATTGCAAGTAGCTTTCTGGTGCAGCTGGATATCATGCTAAAACTTTTCTTATAATTTACGATTGTAATTATAAGATTTTCTGTAATAAATTACACAGAATCCTATATAACTGACATTAAAGTGGAATATTACATAATTATTTTTATTAATTATGGCTAATAGCTAAACGGCATAAAGTATATTGAAAGTTGACGGAAAAGGAAATGGTTGATTATTACATATTAGAGAGAGATTTTAACATATTTTGTTCTGATCTTTTAAACGTTTCAGACACACATTTTGTTCTACCATCAACACTATTTTGTAGATTTGTCCTCTTTTTTTATTAAATTTTCGTTTCTTTCTTACTGGTCAATATCTTGAATAGATATAAATCATTATTTAACATTAAAGTATTTTAGAGAAGATGCGTTTAATTCACGAAGGGTGTAAAATTCCTTTTTTGCATCGACGGTTGCCCAAACGGGAATTACAATTACCAATCAGTACGAGGAGTATTAGCAGATGTTTGGAACAATTTGGCTATTATGGCAGAATTGCAAGTAAATTTCCCTATTTGGATAAAAAACACTTAAAACAACGTAAGGAGTTTGTACGAAATAATTTAAATAGAGAACATTGGAAAAATATTCTTTTTTCCGACGAAAAACGATGGAACAGTATAGTATGGATAAAACAAAACATGACCAAAGAAATTTACTTAAACATCTTATGGAATATTATGTTGCCTTATGCCGAAGAATATATGCCATTACCGTGGAACTTCCAGCACCACAGTGATTACAAACACACCTCCAAAAGGGTGACAACTTGATTGGATACTCACAATATTGTTTATTTATCTTGGCCATCTCAGTCACCGAACATGAATCCTATAGAAAATTTGTGGAAAATTTTGAAAATGCGTGTAACGTTAAAGAAAACATTTGGACTTTATGGAAATGAAAACTTTAAGGAAAAAGTTTGGTGCAATCTATAGTTTTGGAAAATAATGGCTATCCAACAAAATGTAAACTAATAAGTAGATTTTTACTACTTTGTCCTTGTTATACTGCTTTTTTTATGTCTGCTATTTCTAAAAACTCTTATTTATTGAAAGTTGTATATATTTTTGAAATTTATTTTACATAATTTTGGGTTTACATTTATTTTGTATTATGTCAGTTGATTACTTCATTTGGTATATATATATATATATATATATATATATATATATATATATATATATATATATATATATATATATATATATATATATATATATATATATATATAAACTGTTTTGTTCTAGTTTATTCGTTGATACAAAATAAACTTATGATTTCTAAATAGTACTCTTATTTTTTTACACTATAATTATATATCTATATATACACATACACACCCTATGTGAATATTTCAGGAAGTATTTTAAATTGATCAAAATGTTGTCATTTTATTAATATTTACTTTCCGCCAAATTAGGTTCTTTTTTATAAAATTTCACCCCGTCCTGAAACGAACAATGAAATAGTTTACGACCAGTAATTTCTTCAAAAATTAATAACCACATAAATTTTATTACCGTGAATATAACGCCGGGTAGTGTCAACTACGAAACAGGACCTTGATTTTCAGCGAGATATTTGATGTTGACGTATAGCTTTTTTAATCCTACATTTTGTATTTGATTTATGAACTACTGGGTCGTTCGTTATTTTTTCCAGGAGGAGGTAATACCGTATTTTTTTTTGTCTGAAAATGAAAAAAAGACTTTATGAACCTTTAAATTTAGTTAAGTGAAAAGTTGGGCTAAAATATAATCGATATTTTGCTTTAGCAGTGGTGCTTCGCACCCCATCTGGTTATGACATACATAATTCAGTATTGTGGACGTTATAATATTGATCGTCAACAATACCAAAGGAATAAGTTCATAAGAATATTTTGTGGAGTATATAATCTAAAGGTTCTTCAGTGATTCTCGTCGGAAAATCGCCATGGCACAACCTAGCAATAGTAATATCAAAGTGCAAATAAAGTAATATGGTTGGTGGTATAGTGTTCAATATAGCAACACCGGACGCCTCTTTCCTCTGGAGGGAAGACATGTTATCACCTGATGCGTCCGTACCATTTTTTAAGACCTATTTAATGTCCTCCAATGTGGTGTCCAAATGGTGTTTTTTTATGTGAATTTTCAATCTTGGAAATTTATTAATATAAAGAAACGGCAATAGAATATAAACAAAGGGCACGACACAGTGGCAAAGATCATTCATCAAGAATTGGCAATAAAGCTGCAGCTAAAGGAATCAGAAAATATCCCATACTACAATTAAAATCCGCAACCAGTTCTGGAGAACAACAGTTACAGAATGTAGTGGACCGAACAGTGCTTACCGAGCAGAAATTAAATAACAATAGGCCCGATATTGTTGTGATCGATAATATTTCAAGAAAAATATTATTTATAGATATAGCTATCCCAAACAACAATAATTTAATTACAAATTATAACGAAAAAATCTGAGGTATAAAGAGCTTCAAGAACAGTTGAAAAGACAATGGGATATGAAGCGCGTCGAAACAATACCGATCATATTGTCATCAACTGGAATGATCCCAAAAAACTTGGTAAGGAATATTAAAATATTGGGTCTCAACGATCACCTTTTTAGACCCATGCAGAAGGCTGTATTGCTTGGTACAGCTCGAACCGTTCGAAAGGTTCTGGATAATAATAGGAAACCAAAGACATCCACCGTCACCACTAGAACCGTGTGGCCCGAAAACATCGAAAGGGCCCCCACAGAACTTAATCCTTCTGATATCTAAGGTATCTGGGTTAAATCAATGTTCCCCTTATGGCCGGTTCTGCAATGAGGGGGTGTGCCGGATGTGGGCTATACTCGGGACTTGTTCCGGGTGTGGCTTGTGCCTGGTATATTTTTGTGGTGTAGGGCCGGTCCTTACAGGGAGTGCGAATGCCCTTAGGCTAAATCATAATGCTTTATTGCATAACAGGTTAACTCAATAACAACACAATTTTGAAATATATACACAATAGTGAATTCTGAAGCAAACTTATAATAAAACCAAAACTAAAAAAGACTACAAATAAATAAGCCGTGACAAAAATGCCGATAGCATAGATAACCGTCTCAAACAGAATCACGCACTCTCCTCCCAACAGTAGTCAAACTTAAACCAAACATATCAAGGTCAAGACACTAAACTCGGATTGCACAGAACAACCCATGCTTGCGAGTGTTGATACATAGAATTTGAAAAGATATTCTATTTAAAAGCTCAACAGAGTTAATGTGATAGTTCTAAAGCTTAAATAGAAATGTTTAGGATACGTACATCCTACTGCTCTGCAGCGATGAAAATGAAAAACGCTGTTGCAACAGAGAATATTTCAAGAATCGCTTCTGTACATCCTAATTTAATATATTATATTATTATTTATTTATTTTATGATCTGACCACATAGTGGATGCATACATGAGTTTAGACTTGTCAAATGTAGCAAAAAAACTCTAAGACACCTTATGTTATTAAATAGCCTAATGGATCTTACCACAAATCCAAGAGCCCTCAGGGGCTGAACTTACAACCTGCTGGATATGACGACAGTTTTTTTATCTAAAAAGACACCAAGGTTCCTAACAACTCTGCAATGCTATATAGTTGATCCACCCAGAGTATATTCAAAGTGGATGATATTAATCTTAGGGAAAAATGAATTTTTTACACTTGGTTATGTTTTTATTTGCTAAAAACTCGTTAATTGGGTGACAAGGAGTGATGTCGTGATGCAGTAGCCAAGTTTTCTTGGTGTCGTGATTCAGCAGCCTGGAGTTCGGTCTCAGACGAATGAACCTTTTTTGAAGAATTTCAAGAATTTCTCGGTAAAATTGATGGTTTATCGCTTAGTCTTGAGGCACAAATTTCTAATCGACGATTCTTCCTTCCTTGACAAATTCCTTATAGATCCTATCAAAAAAGCAAATTAGCATGTATTTGATCTTTGCATTCGGGCTTTTTTTGGCCGTGGTGAAGTTACCGATGTTAAGTGAGTGTTTGCCTTTGTCTTTGCCTGAGTATGTCTTAAACCTCCTGAAAATATGAGTTTTTGATAAAACACTGTTTCCATAAGCCTGTTGAAGTTTTTCAAAAGTTTTCGTCGCACTGTAACCGAGTCTGATATAAAACTTGATAGCGCATCATTACTCGGAGTTATTGTTACTCATTTTCAAAATGCACTACAAAAATCCTGTTTACTAAAATAACTGCCAGTAATTCTAAAGCGTTCGAACTCGTACTGGAAACGTATCTGATATGCCTGTCTCCTCTTCAAATAGGGAAAGTCAACAGTGTTGCCAGATCGAATGCTACGCTATCACTTTCATTACCAACTTATACGCCTCAACTATACAACTATCCGCTATACAACGGAACTTTGCTGATGTCTTTTTCAATGTGAATTATTTAGCAAACTACATTAAATCATTTTTCTACTTGTTTGATTCAGCAGTAAAACAAAACTTGAGATGCAAATATAGTAATGCGTGTATTGATGTGAGTATGCGTGATTGTGAAAATGCGTTTTCATGTTTTTCCATAACATTTTTACATTTAATATTCCTAAACTCACATCAAGAGATTCACCACTTTACCAAATTACTTTTTTTTTCAACTTCTCGATGCTCGTTTCGCTAAGCAGATTAGCATTATCATGAGATTACTCAACTTTAGCAATTATATTGAATCATCTCTTGATGATGTAAACATAAATAAATAAATAAATAATTTGGTGTTTAGTAGTAAATCTTTTTGAGTTTAGTGTTTTATACAATATTAATGTAAATGGCGATTGTTATTGTGATTATTACTTAATTACACAATTATTACTTGTTTAAAAATTGAAACTTTTTGATTATGTTTATTATGTCTACTAAATGCATTTCCAAACATTTAATGTTTTTATGAAACAAAGTTTTTCAAACGGCAAAGAGCGATGACTTTTGTTCGATTTAATAAACTATGTTCAACATTAACCAATGCTTTAAATCCCTTATCATCAATTTCGTGTGATCGGCCATTAGTAACAAATCATATACCCTACAAACTAGTTCTGATATGAACGTTCCGTTAGATTGTTATCTTTCTCAGTTTATGTACATTTGTATACTCTACAGATTTTCTATTTGTGTAGAACTAAAACAGTATAATGTGAAATATTATTTTTGTTGTTGGTTTTCCGAGTCGATCACAAATAAATCCAGCACTCAAACTAAATTATACTAAATAACATATAACAAGCAAAATCACTCACTTACTGAACAACAATACAGTCTTGACATTTCGAGTACGCATACATACGTAAAAATTCAACTAAAGCCATCTATTTGCGAAAATCGGAACTATTTCCCGAATAGCACAATAATCTATAGTGCTTTTGAAGTCCTGTTCTATACATACATCCATAAATATTTGTACGGTGCTTTTTGTATTTTGTGTGTATCTTTCATTTTTGTTGGTCTAACTCCTTAACACATTTTATTGCATTTTTTATCTCATAAATACATGTCTGATATAAAATTGAATATATGGTAGATATTTAGCTAATAAATTTTAAACCAATTAAAAGAGATTTTGATTTGGTTAGGTTAGGAATGTATATTTATAAGAAAGTGTTATCCTGGATAAGCTTTTTTTACTCTCGCAATTTTTATTATTCTGCATGGCCTGAAAAGGTTGTACTATTAACAAGATATGACATTTCTTAATTTTTTGTTTATTTACGACTTTATAGCCTACTAGCTCGATATGTTTTATACAATGATTTTTCAATATCTCTATGCTTTTGTTAATTTTATCAAGAATCAAAGACGAATTACAGGATTGCAATCAGCACGCCAACAAATGGGTTTATAAATAAATCAGAATAAAACCAAGTTTATATCATGGATGGATAAGAAGGACTATAGTGCGATTTGAAACTTGATGATAACAACTGCAACAGGTTAAACGTATACATTGGAGGATATAGAAAAATGTACATATCTGGACAGCGATTTGCTAGAAAGATAGCTGATTTCTTTTTTTCGTATATTTGCGACTTTTCAATATCTTTGCGATTTTTCAATATCTCGTTGCTTTTGTTAATTTTATCAAGAAGCTAGAAAGATAGGTTATGGCAAGAAATCGCAGTATCTATTTCCTTAAGATGTTTGAGAAAATATCATATATATATATCTAATTCTAAATATATTTCTTAATTAGATTTTATGAGAAGCAAGTTATTTTCTAGAGTAAGTCCAATTCTAGGTTTGCGATTGAAGTGTGGATATCGGGAACACCAGAAGAGAACCTTTTGGGAATGTGACAGCGAAAGATATAGAAAAATATTTTTGGAAGAAAAAATCGTCTGAGATACATAAAGTCTGAGATACATAAAGTCTGAGATACATATGTGTCCGAGCTTCTGATAGGGATATCTGTCAAACGAATTGTGAGTTTTGTGCGCCTCTATTATCAAAATTACCCAGTATAGCTTGGCAAACCATCATGGAACATTTAACAATGCTTGCAGATTGTCGAAATTTATTATGAAAATCAATGTTTTGTGCCTCAAATTTTAAAGCACTTTGTGATGTATTTGCCGAATTATCGACAAATTTCGAACGCATTTCACGGTGTTCGAAATTAAAACAAAAACAAGACAAAACCGTGTTTTCCGAAAAAAATATCGCCGCTAGTGTGTTGATGTGTTGATGAAGATCCAATTTTATCAATTCGTCGCCGTTCGTAGAAAGTTGGGCTGTTATATTATTTGATTACGTAGATTATTTAATTTCGCATTTGAATAGTCTTGATCTGGAGGAAATGTGGTTCCAACAGAATGGCTCCACATGTCATACAGCAAATGCAACAATCGATTTATCGAGGGAACAATACGGTGAGAAAATTATTTCGATGAACGGTCCTGTTAATTGGCCACCAAGGTCATGTACTCTAACGCCTTTAGATTATTTTGTTTGGGGTTATGATAAATCTTTGGTCTATGATAAACTAGCAACTATTGACGCCTTGGAAGTCAACATTAATTGTTTTCAAACATTAATGGCATTGAATGTTAATTCACATAAAATAAATAGTTTCAAGGCATAGCATTTGGTTGTAGTTTTATGTTTGTTGTTGTATTATGCACTAAAAAATTAAAACACTAATTTCACTTTTAACAACGAACTATACAAACAGAAGGGGGTATGTATTTCTTTCGTTCATGTCTTCGTCATTCCATACAAGTTTTTTGTATATCAAAATATATACAATTTTTTTTTATATATTTTGTTTATCTAATAATGTACAGTAATGTTCTTAAGTAATCTTATTTGCTTTTTCAAGAGAGTTAACCTGTAATATTTTATATTAATTTTAATATTTAATAAATACATATTTTTCGTCTGATTGTTATGGTTTGGATTGCTTTGCTCGACTTTCAGCAGGTCACATTCACAGTGTTCTGGGGGATTCTGGCATGTAGATACATTCATTTATATTTTCTTAGATATTATTAATAGACTGGCAAAAATTCTTTTATTTCACGTTAATATGTCTAGTCCCGTTGGCAGGCTTACTCCATTGTGGGTGAATGCGGTACGTTTTTTCATATGCAAATATTCATAGAATATATTTCCAACCCGCTCTCTCTGCAGATGTCTATGATGTCAACATACTCAGTAATCTTCATTACGATTATTAAATACATTTTAATAATTATTACATGTATTTTCCTGTACGTTTAATTTTTTTTTGTTTTTTCTTGGGTTTTCGGTCAATTTTAATATTAACAATAATTTTTTATTTCTTTTACGGTTCGGTTATTTTAATTTAACCATCTTCAGAACAGCTATATATATATATATATATATATATATATATATATATATATATATATATATATATATATATTAATTTTATATATAATATACTATTAGTATTTTACTATTTGTTATACTATTAATTATACATTGTTAGTTAATTTTTTTTTAAATATGTTATATTTTTGTTTAGTAAAAGTAAAGTTAAGTAAAGTTTTGGGGTTAGAGGCGCATCAGCAACTGAGAAGGCTATTTAGCGACTGGACCTACAGCCTAACGTGGGTTCCGAACCACGGTCATCAGCTACCGAAAACCCCGGTCAGCACCCCCCTCAGGCTATCAACCCTTGGTTTTGTGCTTAACCAAAAGTATCTCGAGAAGTTTACCGACTGGCGAGTGACCAACGTAGAAAACCTCTCAGAAGGCATCCGGCCTTACCCAGACTCGAACTGGCGTGACTGAGGGGTGATTCCTTGTCAGATTTTACACTCTTACCTAGAAACATTCACAAGAATTTAGAAAAACTTTTTTGCCTAGTACGGGATTCGAACCCACTCCACATTAACTGCCGTAACGTAAGGCTGACGCCTTAGACATCACAGCTAATGTGGCTCCTTTTTGTTTAGTATTTAGTTGGCATATTTTTTTACTTTGACATGTTTTATGAATTTTTTACCTGTAGATTTTGTATTATTATTTTTTATATGCTTAATATGCTTATATGCTTAGTTATCAGTATCAGTAAATCATTTCTTTTATATTTCGTTTTTTTATATTGTGTTTCAAAATCTAAAATTGTTGTTATTAAAATTAAAGTTGTGGTCATGTATGGCGTGTTTTGATAGGGCAATTAATATTGTTTAATAATAATATAATACTAGCATGATATACATAATAGCATGATAACAAATAAAAATGAAAATTACATACTATTATCAAATACCAATAATAACGCAAAATAACTATTTACAAAACTGAAACTACAAACACCCAAAATTGGACAAACAAATTTAATATACAGAATCACCTAAGCTCATACATTGGCCAAATTAAACATATTTAAAAAATAGTATAAATGAACATAAAAAGCATTAAAAACGTAGAACAAAACGTAACTGCCCTATCAAAACACGTCATAGATAATGACCACAATTTTAATTTTACTAACATACAAACTTTATATTTTAAAACATATAAAAAAGAAATATAAAAGAAATGATTTACATAAGAAAAAAAAAGAATGCCATTAATTTGAGGACTGATACTGATAATAATGATTGATAAAAAAATCTAAAGGTAGAAAATATGTTAAAGTCAAAAAGTATGTCACCTAAACACTAAACAAAAAATAACGTATTATAAAAATAATTAATAATTTATAATTAATAGTATAATGAAAATATAATTGGCAGTTTTTTATAACATCTTAATACGTTATAAAAAGGTATGTGTTAAAATATAAATTTGTACTATGTATAAAAATAATATATAAAATTATAATTAAAGATAGCTAAATAAAAATAACTGGAAAGTAAACAAAATAATAAGAAAAAAAATTGTTATAATTGACCGAAAACTTCAATGCACCTTAATGCATAAAAAATACCTTAAATTACCTTAATAGGTTGATTTTTGATTCCGGTTGTTGATAAAAATTTCAAATAGAGATAAAAAAAATAAACTGCGAATTTGAAATGTTCTCAGTCATCTCAAAACTCAGAACCTGCTAAATAAATGGTATTTAAATGATTACTTAGAGGGCAATATGTGAATTTTAAATAAAACATGGTTTTTTTGTAGCTAAGTATTGAAATATTTATTGATTTATAATATAGACATTTGGAAATTATGTATGGAACAACACATCCAGTAAATGGCAGTCACGGCTTTGATGACACTCATGTACTCTTTCTTCTTGCGAAATTTTCAATAACGGTTTTGCATAAAAGTGGCGGTATTTCGTTGATACAGCGTTCAATTTCGGCTTTCAGTGCTTGAGTGGTCGTGTGCTTGGCGTAAACCTGAGACTTCAAAAAACCCCATAATAGAAGTCCATAGGTGTTAAATTGTAAGATCGTGGCGGCCAATTGTGGTCAACTCGGGAAAGAACCAAAAAAACCCAAAAAGAAAACAAGAACGTCAATGCTTCACAGGCAGTATGGCAAGTGGCACGGTCCTGCTGAAACTACATGCCTTTAAGAGCAATATCTTCCAATTAAGGGACAAAGAACTGGGTTATCATGTCACGATGATAACGTTCGCTATTTACCGTTAATGCATTACCTGCCTCGTTTTCAAAGAAAATGGTTCAATGATTCAGATCACTTCAGATCACAATGTACACCAAACAGTGACACGTTAGGGATGCATTTGTTTTTCATGTATCATTCGTGGATTTTGTGAGCTCTTAAATGCGGCAATTATTATCGAATCCATCAAGGTGAAAATGGATCTTGTCGCTGAAGATGATTTTGTCCACAAAATCGACATTCACTTCTTGTTGTCCAGTGATCCAACCAAACCTTCACCATATTGACAGTACTGTTTAACAATAAGAACACGTTGCTGTATCGTGTAATGCTCCATGTTTATCTCTTAACGACTTGTCACAATTCTTAACGTATAGAATCATGACAGCCAAAATTGCGCGCAATTCAAATCTTGCTCTCTTATTGTGACACCCGTTGCAAAGCTAAATAGCGGATCTACCTAAACAGTTTAAATGTCTAATACAAGCTGCATTTTTGAAAACAAACACAATTTTTTTGTTATTACCGAGAATATTTCTTTTTTCCTTTTTAAATACTACCTTGTTGTATCAAAATATAATGAAACCATGCGCATTTCCTTGCTGTTATTTGATATGACTAAAAATATTACTTGGTAACTGCCAGACCACAAAATATTAATAGCGTATCTTTGAGTTACCTCATTATCTGGATGTATGCAGTTGACAACCCGTCACTAACATTTGTTTACTTAGATCGAGGTTTCTGGCAAATTTTGATCTCCCCTATTTGGCTAGGTTGTTTGCATGATTGATTGATGACACATAATGGTTCTTGCACTTGAAAAAGGCGACATAAAGGGAATTATAAGGGAAATTCTAAAAATATTAATCTTTTAATAACAGGTGTAGTTTTCGTAGAAAAGAATGAAATGACTTACATATGTCGAAAGAACATTTTTTTCAATAAACTATATTTTCTTAAACGATAATAAATATGATTTTGATGAAACTTTTAGATACAAAAGATTTTTTTACATTCGAGTTATCTGATTCATGATTTTGAACCATGTAGTTTATTTACAGTCATAATATATAGGAATTTGATTGCAGTTGTAAATTTTGTCTCAAAGCATTATTTTAGTTCAAGGTCAAAAGAAATGTTCTTTTATAAAAGTTCTGTATTGATGTTCAGTGTATCTGGAATATTAGGGAAATTTTTCATTATTAAAGTTTGAAAATAAAAGACAGAATTTACGTTTATTTCAAAAAACTTTTTATTGATAATTGAAGCATAGTGTATGACATTTAAACACGAAAGACAATATCTGCCAAATGACCATCTTTTGCAGTTCCACAGATGTCTACTCTTTTGTCAAAATTTTTGATGACATTTTGGCTCTATCTCACCAATGACTCGAATAATTTCATTCTTTAGTTTAGGAATTGATTGTGGATTGTTTTTATAGACCTGGCTTTTCACCTAACTTTAAAGAAAATAGTCCAACAGTGTCATATCACATGCTCTTGATGGCCCATTAATATCACCATTTCTTGCAATAACTCGTCCAGGATTTTTTTCTCTCGATAAATTAATTATTTAGTTAACAGAGTGAGTTTTGGTGTAGGTGTAGCTCCACTTGTTGGAACCACATATCCACCAGATGAATATTATTCAATTCAGCACACAAATATTCAGTTATCATTTCATGATATGGAACACCATTCACAGATACAGCTTTATCAGCAGCATTCTGAAAGAAATACAGCCCAATTACATCTTCTGACCAAATACCTATGATGTACCTATGATGTATACATACCTATGATGTAAATGGATCACATGGAATGAATTCACACGGATCAATCGTAGATTTTCCTCACTCCAAATACGGAAATTTTATTTATTAAAATAGCCACCAATTTCAAAATGTGTTTCTTCTGAAAAGATGGTTTTTTTGAGAAAAATAATCTATTCTTTGATACAATTGAGAAATGCACGATATTTTGAATGTTTCAGTAGCTATAGTTCCTATGTTATTTGAACCTTATATGTTTTCAGAGCTAAATCTTTCGTACCAAATGGAAATTTATTTTAAATAAATAAGCAAAGATTAGTATCTAAAAATTTCTACTCTATTTAAAATTGTATGTATAAAAATTGTTTCGATACACATTGGCTTTTTCAAATAAAAACTATACTAAACTCAGTTTAGATTAATATCTAAAAATTTTCACTATATTTAAAATTGTATGTATAACAATTGTTTCGACACAATGCCTTTTTCAAATACAAATTATACTAAATTGAGTTTAGTATAGTTTTTTTTTTGAAATACAAAGGACATTTTTAGATATTAATCTTTGCTTATTCCTTTCGTAAAATACGCCATGTTGTGAATTTCATTGTTGTGAAGTCCAAATTATTGTGAACGTCAACTGATGGGAATTTCTGGGTCTTAACAATACTTTCACGTACCAAATTAATATGCACTTGTAAACGACCACTACGACTATATATTACTCCCTTTTTATCTTTCACCGAACTAGTTTCTTGGAATTTTTTAACAATTCGTTTGATAGTGTTTTCAGACGGACGATTGTGCAAACCGCAAATATCACGTAATTTTCTATAAACGTTTTTCACCGAACACCCATTTTCATAAAACAATTCAACAATTTCAACGCGTTGTTGTATCGTGTACGACTCCATTTTTATAAATGTCATATATTAAACTTCTGAAATGATATTAACTCTAGGGAAATTCACAATGCTATCTGTATTTTAGGCTCAATTTGAAAAACCTGTTATCTTAATGAAAATATATCCGTTCATGTTGAGTAAGATCAGGAATTATCAACGCGTAGTTTCGAGATATTGTCAAAGCAATTCAAATGGAACATAGCAGCATTTTCGTCTTTTTTTTTTGTTACTCCTAAATATTCAGCAGTTTATTCATACGGACTACAAGTTTACAATTTTTATATCTATTATAGCTCTGAATTTAATGACTAGCAAACCTACGCAGATGATTGAAATCTTTTGACTCTTTGTATACCATCACGTAAGACTAGTTGAACAACTAACACATTATAGTGCACTGTTAGAAGTTCTAAATAACTGATCCAGGCGATTTTTCCTCCTCAAGTCTTCCTAGAATGTAAAGCTTTGAACATATAAACTGTTTTGAAGTGATATAAATAAGTGGTAGTCGAAGAGCGTAGGGTTAGGGGTCTAGAGTATATGGGCGAAAACATCCCAGTCAAGTTTTAAAAGTGCGTATTGGGTAGCTAACCATATGTGTGATCAAGTATTGTCTGAATGGAATGCAGTATATTGGTTAATTCATACAGGGCGCTTCTGGCCTTCCGGTCCCATTAAAGACAGTATAACCTTCTTCGGTTTTAAATTAAATTTTGCGCTGATCGAAGGGACACCTCCGCGTTTACGCTATAATCTCTTACGCTTAACATTATTATACACAACATCATTTGTCGTGACTTCTAATGATCCGCTTTAAAAATGGGTCGAATTCGTTCGGCTTCAATAGAGAATCATAAGCAGAACTTTGGTCTATCAATTTTTTATCATGCCGCACCTACACTTCTTGACACTATGGCCTAGTTGATTTCAAGAATTTCTCTGATCTGATTATGTCTTCTATACCGATCACTTTCAATTAGAGCCAATATTTTGTTGCCATTCGCCTCATCCAGTCATCCGGATCCATAGAATCGTTAACGGCACCCTTATAGTACACAACACATTTCTTTTGCGTTTGTAAAGCTTTCTTAGCTTTATGGAAATAAAAAATTATAACATGTCAGAAAAGCTTCTTATATTCTGACATTTTTTATGCTTAAGAAAATTTTATGCTGAAATTCCTTCGAATAATATGAAAACTTTACACGTGTGAAGTAGATAATACTTAGATTTTGTATGCAATGCAATCTAGTGCCCAAGACGTGACGAACTTGCCCATATTTAAAAGTATTAGCATTAAAGAACTTGCCCATATTTAAGTATTTTACACTAATTTTCGATCTGATATTCAGGTATTTTTTGAATATTTAATTTTTTTTCTGATTTTAGTTAGAAGCTAAATTTTCACAAAAGAAAACTGGTTACGATTTTTACATAAGTTGCTTAAGTTTTATTACTAGAATCTTATATTTATATATATTTACCGTTATATTTTAGAATTTATTAAACTTGAAGGATCGTATACTAACGAAAATTCTCCATTTCCATATTTCCGGCTGCAATATTAAACTTTGCAGGCAGATTATTTTACAGATGCTGTAACAAAATATTAGACAGTTATGACCGTGCCAGCTTTACTTATTTTACGTTAGATATGACAAATTTTATAGCTTTTTCTATATCATATGAAATTTTAGCAAAAACTTTTTAAAGTAATCATTTTGTTTCGTCTATATTACGAGTCAACATGAACAAAAATTTATTTTGAAAATTTTTATAGATATTTCTATCGTCTTTTGTCGCTACAACTTATCAAGTTTGAAAGATCACTTTGGACTTTATGTATTAAGTATTTAGAGCTCAGCTTTTGAAAACATCTGCCGAGTTGAAAGTAGTTTTTGTTTAACTTTGTAATGCTGCAACGTGCTTTTAACTTTTCGAGTCGTTCGCCGTCTAAAGGTAAAGAAAACATCGGTAAATGTGTAGGGTGTAACTTAAGTTGATAAAGGATGTTCATTTCGCTGTGATAAAATACCGCTACTAAGTGTTTTTTATATTAGGTTAACCAAAAAGTTTGTGCGTTTTTCGTTAGAGATTAATTTACATATTTGGGTGTATAATATAGTATTAGGTGTAGCCTTAAGGATTGTCGTTTTTTCATACTCTACAAAACTTTATTTTATTTCCGAGTTAATGGAGTTTTAATCTA
Source organism: Cosmopolites sordidus (assembly GCA_031761425.1). Lineage (NCBI taxonomy): Eukaryota > Metazoa > Arthropoda > Insecta > Coleoptera > Curculionidae > Cosmopolites > Cosmopolites sordidus. The sequence goes on along the minus strand of JARFXV010001687.1, from coordinate 22,957 downwards.
CAATAAAATCCTCACCGTTATTGACAATTTTCGTCGTTAAAGAAATGTTCTTTGAGTGTAATTTTGATAGCTGTACCTGTAGAAATGTTTTTTCCACGAAGAAAGTGTTCCATAGATCTGAAAAGATGATAATCTGATGGTGTAGCATCAGGAGAATATAGTGGGTGAAAACGTACTTCCCAGCCTAACTCTTTGATTTTTTTCTGGGTGATTCTGGCACTATGAGGTATTACATTATCATGATCCGGAATAACAGCTTTTCGGTTAATCAGTCTTGGACGTTTTTAAATCAAAGCCATGTTTAAATTATCAAAATGGGTATGATAATATTCACTACATATGGTTTCATTAGTATTGAGAACCTCATATTGAATAATACCTGAAAAATGTCAGTCAGACTTTTTTGTGGTAAAGGTGATTGTGCTGGTGTAAAGCCATTGCTTTATAATATGTGAATTTCTGCTTAGAATCCACCACTTTTCAGTAACATTTTGTTGAAGGAAATAATCTCTGCATAACCTGTACAAAAGTTCACTACAGATGGTTACAAGTTAAATTTTGTTTTCAACTGAAACTTAATATGGCACCTACATCTACACCTACACCTTCTCTTTGTTGATTGTTCAGTTATTTTAAACACTGTTGTATTATGGACCAAGAAGTTTTAAGCTTTATGGTTAATTTCTGGATAGTTTGTTTGCGATCAGCTTTAATTTTAACCTACAACAGATCCTTATCAAACTCAATAGGTGTTCCAGATTATATACCAGCGAAAAGATAGGAGTCACCATTCATACATTTTTTATACTAATGCTGACATGTTCTGCTATCCAAGGCACTAAAATAAACCGCATTAATGGCATTTGTGGTATTAGTGGCATTGTCGAAACCCATAAAGCATCATATGTCTTATATGGAATTTTTCCATTAGGTACTCTTCCATTTTTATAGCCTTCACCTGTCTTTTTTCCAAATTTAAGAATATGCACATTAAATATCAATATATCTAACTAGAATATACATAGGTTATGATATATTAGTTAAGTTATTGTCAGTAGATGGTAAAAAACTAATACCTGATACATGTATACTAGAGAACCAGTGGCGGTTGGGCCACAGAACCGGCCGAGAGAGTAGTTATATTAAAATTTCCTTTTTTTTACCCTAGTGAATTTAAACTTGGCTAATTTGTGGGGTTAACAGAGGGGTAAGCTTTAAGTATTTTTTTTTATACAAGAAATCTATCTTTTAATATGAGATCTGTTACAACAATATACAAAGACGAGATCTGATCTAATATATACGTTAGCTTATAAATAATATAAACACAATACGAGATCCGCCAGTGTTGCCAGAGTGAATATGCGATTCCAAACACCTACAGGTATTATCATTGAAACGAAATTATTTTGTTAACGCAATCATTAAAGAGGCTGATTTTCTGTTCTATAATGTTCTATCATAATATCTAAAAAGGTGGATTTTCATAAATATCAAATTCTAATTTAATGACATTCCTTATTAAACATAGACCTAAGAAGTTAATGGTATCATCATTTTTTATTTCTGCTTTAAATATAATCTTCCGGAGTGTGTTGTTCATGTAATTTAAGTATTTTTGTCGATCTGCGTTATCTAGGGTACTATATATCAAAATATCGCCCATGCACTTAATCTAAAAAAGAGTTTTCTTTGCACTATTAGTATTTAGAAAGCTCTCTATTTGAAAATATTACTGTGGAAGTGAAAGTAATTATAAATTAAAAAGGTGAAGGATTTCATATGTAATTATCTTACTTAAAGTATTAGTTGTTAACATTTTTTCATTTAAGTTACTTACTTTTTTCTATTAAGTTATCATAGCTTAACTAGGGCCAATATATAATTTGAAGTACTATTTGAACGGGGTTTAAGACACAAACACAGTCACTAAGCAACTTATAAAAGCAAAGCATTTTATATCAGCCTTATATTTATATAAAAAAATTAACTAAGTATTTTGCAATCCATATATGCCACTCCTAGCCCTACTTTTTGAATTTGAATACATTTTCATCAACTGCTAGTTTATTGCGTTATATGCTATATGCTTTATTGGGGTCTCCATGTGATTTGGAAAGTTATAGGGCATAAATCAAAGCTCATATATAGAAGGAACTGTTATTCATAGAAGATTTCTAGTTCGAACTTTGTTAATTATGTGCATCATTTGACGTCTCTAAACCTTATATCCAAATGAAGCTATGATTTAGAGCCATAAGCCAGATGATCACTAAGCAACTTTTAATGGCAAAACCAATAAAACCTTAGGGGTCCCTTATATGAAAAATAACTTATAATATCGTCCCTTAAATTTTGCTTAAGTCCCAGTTTCGTACGATTTATGCTCCCTCAACTTTATTCAATAATTGATGTGGTAAAAGCCGTTATTGACATGCTACCCAGCGGTTCCCCCTTTTATTCTTAGGACCACTTTGAAACTTCGACCTTGTTTTAGTTGATATGAATGGAACTAAATTTTAAAGAAAACTACTAACGCCATATATTGAAACAAAATTATAAAATGAGGCTGCCGTCATTAGTATCGATCAACGGATTGTCAAGTTATAGTGCTTAAAGTGACAGTACTTTTTGTTACCTTGCCACCAAAACACAAAGCAACTGGAACAAAGAGCTAATATGAAATTTTGTTTCAAGTTCGGTAATATCTTTATAGAAACATTTCAATTGATGAAAAAAGTTTATTGTGATAATTGTTTATTCCCTGCACGCCACGTGTATTCGAGTTGTTGTAACGATCGTGATGCTTCAAAAGGCGACTCAAAGCCAGACCGACCACAAAACTAAAATCGCGATGAGTTGGTAGAAAAAGTGCGTGAAATGATCGCCTACGATGCGCATTTGATTGTGAGGTACATAATGGAGGAAGTAAATACAACCAAATACATGATTCACGAAATTTTGACAAATTGTTTAAATAGACGGAAAGTCTGTGATCGACTTCACGCCTTAAATGAAGAGCAAGAAATTGCTCGAGGTTAACATTGTAAAAATTTTATTGATATAGCCAGATGGAACTGCACGACGAGACTGGGTGTTTCAAGTATGATCCTCAAGCTAAGCTTCAAAGTGTTACGTGGACGTCCCCAAGTTCTCCGAAATCGAAAAAATTGCGTATCTAGGAATCACGAGAAAAGACAATGTTGAGCTATTTTTACGATTCTGAAGGTATTATACGTAGGAAATTTGTTCCACAGAGCCAAAATATAACTGGCAAATCTTATCTGGGTGTTATAGAGCGTTTGTGGAAGAGAATCGTTCGAGTGTGTACTAAATATCGAGCTCGGGAAGTTGATTTTTGTTGCGCGATAATGCACCATCTCACAGGACCGTCGCTATTCGTGATATTTTACTTCAATATCCTTCATATTCGCCTGATTTATCTCCGAGCAATTTCTGGAAACTCAAACTGGCCATGAAAGGAACGTTTTGTGATAGTGTTAAACAAGTCTAAAATGCCATGACGAGGTCATTAGGGTGATTTTGTAAAACGTCATTAAAATTCTATGTTAACATTGGGTGAACATCTTCAGCGGTGTATTGATGCGGAAAGCATGTATTTTGAATAAAAATAAATAATTTTGGCAAAATAAGTAATTTTTTAATTAAAAAGTTGCGTTATTTTTCCGACATACTCTGTATTCACAGTTCAACATTTATTGTTTCTTATTTATAATGGTAATATACAATATACAATAGGTTGTAACCAATTGTCAAGGTAAAAATTGTGTCAAAAATGCTTCATAAGCTCTCAAAAATTAGAATTATTTTAAACTTCAAATTTAATTAATTTTAAACTTCAAATATCATGTGGGATTTACAAATTGCTAACAATAATACATCGGCATCAATGAAGCCATTTCATGTTCTCCAGTTTATTATTTATGCGATAATATTAAATTTCAAAGATTTGCTTTGATTACCAGTAACGGGTTTCCTTTATCAAATTGACTAACCTCGTCTTGCAAACATTATATCATCAGTTTTTATGTCATTGGTTATATATATATGTGTTATAGATTTTGTTATATTTTTTATATATTTGTTTAAAAAATGTTTTTCATACGTACGTATCAATTTAAATTAACCATATCGTCCGCTTTCTCAGAAAGCGTCCTAACTGACAAAAATTTGGTAACTATTTATAGATCTTGTCTTATAACCCTATGTCTTATAATTTATGCTTTATACACCACAATTTCCTCGACCTAGTTGCAAAAGCAAAATTAGCTGGTCATTTAAAAATCAGTTAGATCACTTCGTGAAAAAGGCAATCTGTTCATGTCAATATATCAATTAGTTCCCGATTTGACATATATGTTGGATGGCGTCACTTGCGAAAAATCCTTACCATTGGTCGATTATGGTAACCTTCAAACGCATGTGTCAAAATTTCATGACAATCTATCTACTAGTTTTTGACTTGTGATTTAAGTGACACCCCTTTTGTTATTTTCAAAAGAATGAAAAAAAATCGTGTGTTGATTAAGCATTTCCAAAAAATCCAAAATGATCTTTCAAACTTGGTGAGTTATAGCCACAAAAGACGAATAGAAATATCTATAAAATTTTTCAGAATATATTTTTGTTCATGTTAGCTAGTAGAAACAAAATGATTACTAAGTTTTTTCTAAAATTTCATACGATATAAAAAAAGTTATAAAATTTGTCATATCTAACCTGAAATAAGTAAAGCTGGTACGGTCATAACTGTCTAATGTTTTGTTACAGCATCTGTAAAATAATCTGCATGCAAAGTTTAATATTGCAGCTGGAAACAGGAAAATGGAGAATTTGTTGTTAGCATACGAGTAGTATATAAGTTATATATAGTTTTATCAGTATATAGTTTAATAAGTTGTAAAACATAACAGTAAATATTCATAAATATAAGATACAAGTAACAAAACTTATTTATATAAAAATCGTAACCAGTTTTCTTTTGTGAAAATTTAGCTTCTAACTAAAATCATAAAAAAATTAACATTAAAAAAATATCTGATTATCAGATCGAAGATTAGTGCAAAATATTTTAGATACACCAAATTGATTGGCAGGATTGTACATACGTTAAACAACTATGGTAAAGACTGTTCCAAAAATAATACGCGCAGTTTCAAATATGTGCAAGTTCGTCGCGTTCGTTTTTTGGCATTAAATTGCATTACATTGCAAAAGCGAAGTGTTATCTTGTTCCTACAGTGTTAGTGGGATGTTTAATGAGAACCGTTTTTAAAGTCCTTCTTGTATGGTTGTATTGGTATGTTCAAAGCCATCACATATGTACAGTATTTAGAGAAACTGTGAAGAAGTAGTTAATAAGTTGATGTATTTCCCATTCAGGAGGCCTTCAGTTACTTATACCAAGAATTATAAAAAAAAATCTAAAAGAATTTACTGGAATACGTTAAAAACTTCTTAGAGAATTAGCAGCCTCAGATACTTCTGAAAACAAATATCAAAATCTATTAGTTTTTATATATTTTCTATTACATCACGTGGACATTTTTCCATTTAAATCCAATTTTTGACTATTTTCATTCGTGTGATGGAAAATTGGTCCTTTATTATGATATGGAGATTGAAACAAGGACGTTTTCGGACATTTTTCTATTGTCTGCTCAGTTTTTCAACTTTACTCTGAAAATCATGATATTTAAAAAATGTTGTATTTTTTGAGAAGGGTGTTTCTTTAAAGGTACCATGGACAATGTGAATTACATGTAACAGACAAAATTGCTGCACATGGAGTGAAAAGAGCCAAGCAAGAGTATAGAATTACCATTATTACTTCAGTTTGGTGTAGTTTATGGTCCTGGAGTTATTAATTAATCCAGTTATCGGCAAGAAATAAGTAATTTCTTTTATTCCATCTGGATTTATATCCGAATAATATAAAAAGTTGTTTGTTTTAAACATAAAATTATTTATCTATTCAAAAGATGCGTTAGGATGGAAAATTTGAAAACGCACATGTTATTTTTTCCAGCCTATCCTTATCGATTATCACCTTTTTGGCAATCGATAATCTTTCGAGAGGAATGCCCATTTTATAGGAAACAGGAAATTTTACGAGATTATTAAAAGGTTTTGATTCGAATGACAAGTTTATTTTATGAACACGGCATTTCTAAATTTAACTGGAAAAGGGTGAATGATTTTTCTGAATATAATTTTATCTGAAAATTTGTACCCGTTCTTTGTTAATATACTTTGAAGGTATAAGTTATGGGAATTCTGATCTTATGGCTAAAATTACACTTTTCACACCCATCGATTTTAAAGAATTGGAATAAGGTTATTTTTATTTTATTTTTCTTAAAAGGTTTCTCTTATATTATTTTCTCGAAAGGGTTCAAGAGTCCATTTTAGAGAACCCGGAAAAACCTTTACGAAAATTGGCGATTGGCGAATTGGTGTGTGAGTCGAATACGATTAAGCTACGGCAAATAGTTTACGAAGCTGGCAAGTTAAAGTTCCTTGTTGCAACATGTTTTTTTGTTCCATGATAAACGATGTCAGGAGATGTGTCAGGTTTTTTCAGACAATGAAATTGCCACCGTTGACGCAAAAATTACCCTTAACTTGTTCACTATCATGACCACGAAGATGTATTCATTGTTGCTAGGACAAAATTTCTGGTAGATGTTTACGCCTCGAGATGATGTGTTAGGTGAACGTGATGTCATGCCGTATATCTTTCAGTAGGACGGTGCACTGGCATATATGAATCATTTGCCTCAAAACTGGTTGTCGGATATGTAAACATATTTTGGTCCAAAGAGGCCTGGCGGACTATTGCTCCAGATCTGAATCCATTGGACTATTATGTATCGAATATGATTGAGAGAGTCAGCAAAAAGTCAAGACATCTTACTATTTGCAGATCTCCATTAAAGCAGCATTTATGATTTTACTTGAGGAGATATTGCAGGTGTGTCAGGAAAATAATTAAGGCAGTGATTCAGACTGAAGGAATTATATTGAATAAATATACTCTGTTGGATTTTCCCTAAAGACGCGTAAAATAATTTTTTGATTTTTTTTTAATTTTCGGTCAACGAAATTATGATAACAAAATTGTTATTGACTCTTCTTCTACTGGTTGATCCGACTGGTCCAATTTTTAATGACTCGGTGGCGTATTTCGGGTGGTATGACGACTATGGTTGCTTGAATGTTGGATTCAAGTTCATTACGAATTTTGGGTTTGTTGATGTAAACCCGTGAATTAATATAGTCCCAAAGAAAATAATCTAAATATGTTAAATCACAAGATCTTGGTGGCCAGTTGCATGGACCATTCCGTGAAATTACCGATTCTCAGAATTGCTTGCTCAATAAGTCCATCGTAATGCGTGCTGGGTGATAAGTTGCACCATCTTGTTGAAAATATATTTTGTCCGTATCAATTTCATCAATTTTCAGAAAGACAAATCGGATAACATGGCACGATAGCGTTCGCCATTCCCAATGACGGTCCGTCCTTCGGCGTTCTTGAAAAAATACGGCCCGATTTTACCACCGTACCATAATCCATACCAAACAGTGATTCTTTTGGGATGTAATGGGGCCTGATGAATCACTTGTAGGTTTGACTTACATCAATAACGACAATTTTGCTTATTGACGTAGTCGTTTAACCAAAAATGAGATGCCAACACTCAATCTGCGAACACCCGACGTAATTAGGTTAAGTTCTAGTACTAATACAATCTTGTATGGGTATACCGAGATCCAATTGCAAAATACCCCAGGTGGTCATCTTAGATAAGCCCAACTCTTAAGAACGGCGCGGAACAGACACATTATCGTTCTTGGCAACACTTTCACGAACAGCCGCGATATTTTCTTCACTACGGTCACTATGAAGTCGTGACGGTGGGTTTTGGTTATA
>JARFXV010001687.1:0-10000 GCA_031761425.1 Cosmopolites sordidus | reverse complement strand
ACACACCTCAAGTGAGACTATCAACATTTTCAAAAACATTTCCCCTAGTCGTTTAATTTATCGAAATAGACTTTTATTGTGATCATCTAGATCTCTTGATTTGACAGCTCCGGATTATTTTTGATGGAAATTTTTGAATAAAAGGGTTTATATAAATAAGCTTTAAACCAAACAGTGAGTCAACAACCACACCTGTATTGAAATCCCTGCATTAACAACAGATATGTTGCTAAAAGTTATGGAAAAAGTTAAAAAGAACACAAAGTTGTTAATTATGTGTTGTAAAATACATAATTTAATGATGAAATAAATATATTCTGGAAAAAATCTTCTGTCTTGTTTCATTTAAAAGTCAAGTTATAAATATTTAAAATGGTAGCGTGATAATGTGCTCCACCCTGAATATGTTCACCGTTTTTAGCCGGCCGCGGTGGTCTGGTGGGTTAGTCGCCTACCTGTCAATCTAAAGGTAGCTGGTTCGATTCCAGCGCTCGGATGGGTGTTTTTCTTTAATTCTTCTGTCCGTCTTACTTCCTACCCTACACACACGCATTATATACACCCACACATATCCACGCCTAAATGTCTGTGATTGTTTCAAGGCAATTACACCTCAGTCACGCCAGTTAAAGGCGGAGTAAGGCCGGATGCCTTCTGAGGAGTATTCTATGTTGGTCACTCGCCAGTCGGTAGACTTCCTGATAGACTTATGAGTAGGCACATAACCAAGGGTTGATAGCCTGAGGGGGGGTGCTGGCCTGGGTTTGTCGGTAGCTAATGACCGTGGTTCGGAACCCACGTTAAGCTGTATGTTCACTCGCTAAATAGCCTTAGATGCTGATGCGCTTCTAATCGTAAATCCTTTCCTTTCCTTTCACCGTTTTTAAAATTGATTACTTCATCAAAATCGAAAAATCCAAATTTTAAATGAAAAAAAATAGTAGTCAGCCTCTCTTAGAGTGGCTTTTTATTGTCAAATGTTCTTCCAACAAGAAAGTTTTGAAGCGATCGAATTAGATGCCAGTTTGATAGCGCTATATTACGAGAATAATTTAAGCAAGGGTGAACTTTCCACCCCAATTAGATCATTTTTCTCCTAGGATATAATGTATTATCACGTTAAAATTTCACCCCTTGTTGACTAATGGTAACTGTCAAGTAAATTTTGCTTCCACTGTTATGTTGACTTACATTGTAGTAGTTAGTATTTGGTTACGGACCACATCATTTCTTTGGGTACAAATTTGTTAGATACCTTGGTAGATAATTTATATATGGTAATGTATTTAGTGTGTCCGAACTTTAAATACAAATAAAATAACCAAATTAGATGCCTTAAAATTATTTTTTTTTATGTAAAATAACATTCAAGTGTATTAATATATGAAAATAATTTCAGACAAATGTCCACCGCATTACCTCTGACAAAGCGCATTCTGTCAATCCAATTTCCTAACATTTTTCAAGCAGATCACGCAGTTGGGGTCTTATGTCCGCAATTGTCCGAGTTTAACATAACTCCAAAGAAAATATTCTAAAGGATTTAAATCGCATGACCTTGGTGGTTAATTAAGAGTTCCGTTCATCGAACTTATTTTTTGATCGAATTGTTCCCTCAATAAATCTATTGTTGCGTTGGCTCTATGGCTCTATGACTGTTGGAACCACATTTCCTTCATATCAATACCATTCAAATTCGAAATTAAATAATCCTCTTAGGCGAATAACAAAGCCCAACTTCCTGCGAATGGAAACGAATTGATAAATTTGGATCTTCATCAATACTGCCATCAACTACCGCGATATTTTCTTCGAAACGCACAGTTTTAGTCTTGTTTCTGTGTTTTGTCTTGTTCTGAAATGCGTTCGGAATGTATCGATAAGTTTAGCGTAAGAACACTGATTTTGATAATAAATTTCGTAAGCGTTGCTCTGATGTGAAGACACTGATTTACAGAGTTGCTCCTAAACTTAAAGTTCGTTTGACGGCGACTCCTATTGGAAGTTCGGACACACTAAAAAAATCACACTTTATATATCGGTTTGCTATTGTATATCCAAATTCATTGATGGTTGACAACAATATTTAAATGATGCGTAGTGAAGATCAAATAGTCACAAAGATCAAATACTACACACCTTAAGAATAATTTAAAATATTACCATTAACGTAAATCAATCCGTACGTATACAATATAGAGGATATAAGACATTTTAGGTCTAATATTAGCATTTACACTTTATTTACAATTTGCAATCTTAAGTTACAATATGTAAATGGTTTGCCGTAAGTGAAATAGGTACGAAAGGGAGATGTTTAGCAATATTATCCTAAGTGTAGGATAATGTTGCTGAACATTATCCTAAGGAGTAGGAATGTCTAATAAAAGTATGATAACTATAAAATGAGACACTATGATAACTAAAAGCGATAATCCGGTGATTATTATTGTTGTAAAACATAATCCACCACCGTGAGATCGCATGTCATTCAATAAATCGAATGTTTTGCACATCGTTTCTCAAACTTTTTAGTGTCGCGACCCGCTAAATAGCCAAAAAGTGAAGTAAAAAACGTTTCCACTCCCTCACTACAAACTATATTAATCTGACGTCTATCAAGGTTTTACATCGGCTGGTTAACACATCGACGATTCGTCCTTTTTTCAGAATCGTGATTTATGAGGAATCGTTTTTAGTTTTAAATGGCTTATAAACTCCTACGAACGTGGTCACACGCCTACGAATCCTGAAAAAAACGAATCATCTATTTGTCTTTGTATTAAATGACGAATTGTCAATGACGGATGTATGTGTAAATGGATCGAACAGTATTAAATACTACGATTTCTTCTCTTACTCAGTTTTAAATGAATTAATAACAGTGTAGTAATAAAATAAATTAATAATATTAAATAAAATTGACATATTTTTGACAAAACGAAATACACCGTCTACATCTGGTGAAAGAGTAAAGAAAAATACCTGATCGTACAATGAAACATATTTAAAATATGTATTCGTTTTACCTTGGATGATAAGCCGCATTGTGTTGTTTGTTATCAAGTTTTGTCCCCCGAAAGTATGAATCCTTCAAAATTAGTGCAGCATCTGGAAATAAAACACCCGTGTTTACAAAACAAACAATTAGAATTTTTCAAGCGTAAATCAACAATTAACCATCAACTCGTCTGAAAAAATCAACAATCGACTATCAACAAATCAAGTCGTAATGAGACTGCAACACTTTAAGTATCCTATTTAGTAGCATTACGAGTGCCGAGGGAGTCTAAACCCCACAGGATTGTGGAAAAGCTCTTTTTACCCGCCATTGGATATGGTTGATATGGTCAATGTGATGATAAGTCCGGAAGAAGTAAACAAGTTGAAAACTATCCCACTTTCAACTGATACAATATCGAGACGTATTAATGAAATGGTCAATGATGTTCACGATCAAATCATTGAAGAGGCTAAATCAAAAGAATTCACGCAAATGGCACATGATACTTAAATATTACTCTTTATTAGTTATTTGATCAGTTGGAAGGAATCCTCTGTGAATAGTAATCGAAGAAAACAATTAACATGACTTTGATTTTCACCGCTTTGATGAGGTATTTTTCGGCCTTGGTTTATCTTTAGTACGATAGTCGCTTGATGTTGAGCTGTTTCTGAGTCATAGGTATAGGTTCATGTCTCATCAACTTCAATTATGTATTTCAGAATATCAGCTGCTGGTGATTTACTTTTTTGATTGTCAGAGGATTGTCTATAAGGGGTTTGCGTCTCACGACCAGATAGTAAACCAGTATTTTTACCGAGACTTCGGGAAAGGGTTATTCGTGTGAGATCAAATATCAAGAACACCTGGTCGCTGTACCAGGACAATAGTCCTTGCCATTCTGCACTTTCAATTAACGAGTTTTTGGCAAGTAATAATTTCATTGCGGCTCCGCAGCCCCCAGATTTACCACACTTGAGTTCTTGAAAATTCACCAAGGATTTTGAGACATTTTTGAGACATTTCGAATGTGCGTTTCAGCACTGCTTTCAAGAGTGGACACTATCTGGATCACTGTGTTGCTTCCCAAGGCACCTAGCTACTTTGAAGGACATAATGCCGAATTGTAATTTCAGTTGAATAAAAACATTATAAAAAATTAGTCTCGTTACTTTATGTATACACCTACTAAAGGGTTTCTCAAATTGAGCGGTTTTTGTTTTAATTCTTGGATACAAAACAGAATTTGCGTTGATTGCAAAAAACTTTTTAGTGATAATAGTAATGATTAATAGATAATAGGCCTGACTTTTCACCTAATCCTAAAGAAAATAGTCCAACGGTGTAAAATCACATGATCAATTAACATCACCGTTTGTTACATTCACTCGTCCAGGACGTCCAGGTCCTCTTAATAAATCATTTATTTCATTAGCACATTGAGGTGTAGCGCCATCCTTTTGGAACCACATATCTTCCAGATCAATATTATTCTATTCAGCCCACAAACATCCAGTTATCATCTCACGATATCGAACACCATTTACAGCTTCACCAGCAGCATTCGGAAAAAAATACGGCCCAATTACACCTCCTGCCGATAATGCCCATGAAACAGTGACCCGTTTAGGATGTAAGTATTTCTCATGAATGAATCGTGGATTTTCCTCACCCCAAAAGTGGCAATTTTGTACATAGTCACCAATTTCAAAATGTGCTTCATCTGAAAAATCTGTTTGTCCTTTGACCCAGTTGATAAATACACAACGTTTTGAATGTGTGATATTTCAACTTTATACGGCTTTAGAGCTAAATCCTTTCCTAAAATAAGCCATGTTGTGGTTTCCCTGAGTCCAAATTGTTGGGAATGTCGACTAATGGAAAGTTTTGGGTCTTCAACAACACTTTCACCGATCAAATCAACATGCTGTTGTGAACGACCACTACGACTATAAATTGCTCCACTTTTTGTTTCTTCCACTGAACCAGTTTCTTGAATTTTTTGAACATTTCTATTGATAGTACTTTCAGATGGACGATTGTATAAACCGTAAATATCACATAATTTTTTAAAAACCTTTTTTGACTATACGTCCATTTTCATAAAATAATTCAATTTTAATGTGTGTATATATTGCGTATGACTCCATTTTTATAAATGTCATACATTATACTTCTAAATCGAGACTAGATCTAGGCATATTCAGAACACCATCTGTATTGTATTTCAGGAATAAAAAAACCGCTCAATTTCAAACACCCTTTATATACATAGATAATACATTTTTGACAAAAATCCTTCAATTTAAAACTGTTAAACACCCATTTAGTTTTATAACTAAATCTTGTCGTAGAACATTATCTATTCGCCACAGTGTAAGTTTAATATTAAATTCAGTTCTTGTTTAAGAACAATCATAAATTTTAAGATTTTGTTGGGATGCGGCGATAAATCTTGCATTAAAAGTAAAGTGCATCGTAATTTTTACACCGCGAAAGCGTACAGCTTGGAGCCTTAATATAAATTTTAACACTTCAACTGTTTCATTTATATTTAAATGAAGACAGCCTTTAAAATTCTGGTCGATACATTTTTCTAATTAATATCTATTTGAAGGGGCAAGAAAATTGGAAAAAATTTCCTTGTCTTTTCGATTTGTGATTGGTCGGTAGCTAATTAATGTTCTGGGAAGGCGGAGGTAGGTTTCCCGATACTAAATTAATGCTTGGATTTGAAACTAATCCCTTAGCAACAGCCGGATCATTCTAATTAATTATTTATTTAAATGTAATTTATATTTATTAGGAAAGTTAATTATTACGGATTTATCTTACGTATGGATTATCTTACGTATTTGTATTACGTATTTTCTATTGTTCTTCCTAATGTTAATTTTAATATAGTAGTAGTTGTAATAATAGTAAATTCCTTTTATCATTAAACTAATCTTTAATATTGTTGTATTTAGTATAATTTTAGCATATTACTAGTAAGATTATACGAGGGTTGCTATTTATGTATCCGAAATTGGCAATAAATGAGTTGCTAGGCGCTATCTGACATATACATCGTAAAGCTTGATTTGTTGACTACTCAGAACGTTTTGTCATACGGACGCTATTTGTGTTGTTTAGTGAAATTGAAAATTTTATTTCATATGGTAGTAACTCGTGAGAATTTTACTTCTACGACTTTCGTTGTAGATTATCTCAACAACAGTGTATCGATCAACTCACTTCGGTCTTTGGCGATGAAGCACCATCCTAAAACCACTGTATATCACTGGTTTTGTGAATTCAATCGTGGCCGTCGTTCACTCACGGGCGAATTTAGAGAAGATCGTCCAAAATCGGTTGTTGTACAAGAAAACATCAATACTGTGCGCGAACTAATAAGGCAAGATGATCATGTGACAGAGCGTGAGATTGAGGCATCCCTGGGCATTAATATAATAAGCATACACAAGATTTTACATGAACATTTAGCCGTGAAAAATATTTGTGCGCGTTGGATTCCGCATAATTTGAAAATCGGTCACTAATCGATTGGTGTAAAGAAATTATCAAAAAATACCATCGTGGTACATCAAAAGCCGTGTATAACATCTACACAGATGACGAATCCTAGGTCTATGCTTATGAGTTCGAAAGTTAACAGCAGGCGATAGTATGCTAAACCAAACTAAAGAAAAGTTGTTCGCGCAAGAAGCACGTCAGCGCAAATGGTCGCCTGTTATTTTGTAATAAATGGGCATGTGGCTACAGTGCCATTAGAGAATCGTAGAATGGTCAATTATGAATAGTACATAACAATTTGTTTGTCAGAAGACTTTGAAGAAATAAGAAAAAACAACCAGCGACGTAGAATCATTCTTTACCATGATAACGCGAGGTCTCGCACATCGGACCGAACAATTTAATATTTGACCGGTCAAAACATCGAATTGATGGATCATCCGCCGTACAAACCTGATTTGGCAGTCAATGATTTCTTCTTGTTTCCATTCTTGAAGAATAAACTACGTGGTCAACGATTTTCGACGCCAGAAGTGGTTGAGGTGTTCATAATGCATGTTTTGGAGATGCCTCAATCGGAATGGAAAAATTAGTTCAAATATATGCAAAATGTATTGATCATCGCGGAAAATATTTTGAAAAACAATAAAATAATTTTCAATGAAAAATATTTGTTTTTATTTATTATTCCGGATACATAAATAGCAACCCTCGTATATCTTACGAATCCAAGGTAGTGAAAAATTTGTAAAAATTTACAGATTAACACAGAAAATCTTAGAAAATTACACAATAGTAGAGAAAAGCGTGGCAGAAATTTAATTAAGATCGAAATGAATACCAGCACAGCATCAAATGGAACCACCAGGGGAGAAGAATACTATTCTCGATAATACGACGAAGAGAAAACCCTGTAGATGTGATATGAGATGAAGTAAAAATGAAATAAAACAAAGAAAGGTTTTCTAAATTATAGAACGCAACAGATTCTACAAACATATAACCATCGGAATAAAAATCAAAGTTAGAAACGAGATCCAGCCCTTGGTCCTTAAGTGGTCCCAAAATATATAGAATATAATTTTTACAGGTTATGGAAAAATTTGGAGAATAATTTGAATGCAAGGAAATGAAATGAAAGAAAAGATAAAGTATAAAGTGTCTTGACCAAACCAAACCTATCTGAAAGAATTTGGCAAAGAAGAAAAATATATGCATTACAAATACTAGACATTGTAATATCAACATATGAAGAGATATATATTGAAGAATAAGACGCCCAAGAAATATTTAAAATATAAAACATATACAAGTTCAACCAAGGAGCAGCAAGGAGAGAATTTCAAACAGATTTCTAAAAGTTGTGATGGTTGTTACTGTTTCAAAATCATAAAGCTGCTAAAAATAATGTTTGGAAAATAATGTTTTCTACAAGAATTTATTGTGACTTTTTAAATAAAATACAAAGTATTTATTCATTCAAATTGATTCAATCTTCTTCAAAGTAATCTCTCATCGTAATACACTTCAACACTTCATACTAGACTTCTAGTATTATCTTCAAAAAGGCTAGCAAACTCTGTCGAATTGACTCATAATGACGTCTACGAATTAGTTTTTTTAATAGAGAAAACGGAAAAAAGTCACACAGTCCCATGTCTGGTGAATATGGTGTTTGTAGGACAGTGTTTGTTTGATTTTTAATGAAAAATTGATGAACAATTATTGAGGCGAGCGATGGTGTGAATTGTGATGAACCACGAATTGGTTTGCCGCAAATCTGGATTTTTTTTTCGAATAGATTCAAGTAAATGATACATGTGTTTAAATAATAGTCTTTATTAACCATTTGACAAGTTGGAAGCATCATTTTATGAAGAGTTTTGCACAGCTCATCTGACTTTGATTCTTGACCGGCTTTGACGTAATTTTTTAGCTTTGGCTCATCTTTCATTCGATACTTGCTTGAATGTTGAGCTATTTCTGGGTCACAAGTATAAATTTATGTCTCATCATCAGTAACGACACACTTCAGAATGTTATCATTCAAAGAAAATATTTTTTGAACAACTTCAAAAAAGATATACGAGACAAGCCTAAATTTTTCTTCAAAGTTGATTGAATTGATGTAAATGTTATTCCAGTAATATTTGTAATGTCTCTAATACTTAATCGGCTATTACTTAGTATGGATTCTTGATTTTGGTAATGGTTTCTTCATTTGCTAACGTGGAACTTTCTGAGGGAGGTTCATCTTGAACTGCTTCTCTACCATCACTGAAGTCTTTGAATCAATTGAAAACATTTTTCTTCACAGCTTAATTATCTTAACCCTTTGTAAATATTTTTAACACATTATCATAATAAATTTCGAAATTTTTAGTCAACAATAAATGAAACTTACTTTCTCCATAAATTTATTCAGTTTAAAAAATCGCCAACATTTTTTTTTATAACTACAAAGTACGTAATAATTTTTTATTTAAGAATCGAAATTATATGAAACTTCTGTCAGATGTCAAGGGCAGTCTTACCAACTTAAAAAAAAATGATTGGATGGATTCGTAAAGCGCGCACATTTTTTAAACAAAAAATGGATAACTTCTCTAGCGTTTTTATTTGTGATTTTTGATTTCACTTTTTCCATTATATATTCCATCATTTGACATATAATTTTAAAATATCTTCCAACAAGTTTAACGACGGATGAGTGACGTGGAATACCTCTGAGAAGGCATCCAACTTTATCCAGTCGTGAATTGGTACACGTTGACTGAGGGGTGACTGATTTCTTGTGGGATTTCTGAAATGTACGTAAATCATTCCTGGTATCAATCCGACAATTATGTGAAAGCTCACGACGTTTCGTCAAAATATCATTTGGCATTTTCAAGTATTATTCGCTTTGAGTGAACGGTTCAACTGAACAACATTTGATAGTACCATATGAAAGTTTACCAATAAATTTTAAAGTTTAAAATAGTTGTTTTAAAAAAATGTTAAAGTTTACAAATAAAAAGTAAAGTTTTAGGGTTAGATGCGATCAACTAAGAAGGCTATTTAGGGACTGTATCTACAGCTTAATATGGGTTCTAAGCCAAGATCATCGCCTACAGAAAACCCTTGTCAGCGCCACCCCACTGGGGCTATTAATCCATGGTTTTGTGCTTAACCATAAGTTTCTCTCGAGCAGTTTACCGAATGTCGAGTGACCAACGTAGAAAACCTCTCAGAAGGCATTTCGCCTTACTCAACCTTGAACTGGTGTGTCTACGAAAAGAAAACTATTATAGGAAAGTCCACAACAGAAAAAAGTCCAGAAAGTCCTATAAGGAGATCGAACCCGCTAACATGCCAACTACCGTGTCGTCAGGGTGCCTCCTTAGGCACCGCGGCTAAGGTAGCTCCTATTTTATTTAAGAGTTAATATAATTTTAATCTACAATAGAATCTCTATCGTTATTTACAATGTTCGCTCAT